>JAVCKV010563188.1:0-10736 GCA_032274145.1 Herpochondria borealis | reverse complement strand
GATGTCTTGGAGATCATCTACGAAGCTTACATGAGGAGTGAAGATGGCGTCTTGTACGATTCGTCGGAACAGCGTGAAATCGGTCAACCCTATCAATTCGTGCTGGGAAGTGGCGATACGATTTTGGGTGTAGACTGCTATGACATGCGCCCTGGCGATGCACGACTCGTGGAAATACCTCCGGCTGTGGGATATGGCACACGAGGTAATTCCTGGCAATACCAAACTGGTTTGGAAGATCAAGTGTGTGAGAGTCAATTCTTTGCGAGAAGGAGATGAAAGGACTCGAGATGCTAGAAGGAAGATTCATATATGAGTGAAGTTCCTAGTACGTACCGTATACATAAGACACGACGTCAGACCAGAAATTTGGTTCACAAAAACTTCGACCTTAACCACCATGTCCTCTCTTGAGTCTTTCGACGACCTTGTTACGCTTCGCTTCTTCAGTTTCCTCGACGACCGTTCGGCGGGGCGCCTCAGCTGTGCTAGTCCATTGTTGAACGGTAGACTCGAGACCTACTGGTTTTGGTCGGCCCAAAAGCTCGGCCAGCAACTTGACATGGGCCTCGACAGTGATGATGATGCCAGTGATGATTCCGACTCCTTGGACATCGAGGCAGTGCCAGAGCCCGCCTCTGGTGTGAACTGGAAAAAGGCCCTAGCCTTTTATCGTCATTTTTACAGGCTCGACCCCAAACATTACAGGGAGCCTCTTACTGAGTATATTCAAACGCTTGCTGGGCGCATCGCTGCGACCCATGTGCAGTGCTCAGGATCAACCAACATGAAACCTGACCTCTATGTTCCAGCTGCGGGGATACATCTTTCCGTTCCTCTGGCCCCAAACAAACTCCGTGCTCGGATTGACGGCCAGTACTGTGAACAAGCTCCCATTGGAAAGGGTACGGATACGCTCGTCGATCTCGACACGCGCAAGGGCTGGAGGCTCATGTTGGGGAAAGATGTGCTAATCGGAAACCAGGATTGGAACTCTTCTCTGACTCGAGCAGGGTTTAACGTTGATTCCATTTTGCAAAATGCGCAAGAACATTTGATGCCACACACCTTTGGTAAGGGCGATTTCTGGGCGCAACCATACTGCATGATCATCTACGAAGAGGGAAACTTCTTCAAGGTAATCAACACGAGTGTTGGTGGTATTGAAGTCTCGTGTGTGTTCGCGCAATGTTTTTCACACCATTAGAATCCCTCTCGTCCTTTAGCCTCATCGTGACGCACTTCGCGGGCCCAACCATTTCGGCTCTCTGATTTCGTCTTTGCCCGTGCAAGGTGGCAGTGAGGGCGGCGAGTTCGTCCTTACTCACACCTCGGCTGCTAGTGAGACTCATCGGACCTTAGCTTCTCACAAGCCTCCGCACGAGACAGGTAATTGCACGTACTACGCATTCTACACGGATGTCTTTCGTCAAGTCCAGCCCGTCACTACTGGATATCGCGTAGCTCTGAACTATCACCTTTGGGCTGTGCCTTCGGGCCAAGGCTTTGGGGCACCTACCCCCACGCCTATCACGATGACGGCTAACGAAGCATCAGCCACTATCCTCTTGATGACTCTCTTCAAGCATGGGTTGAAAAGGCACTTTGAGCACCATCAAGCGGGTCTTGACGCTTGACCACCAGTATGGAAGGACGTACATTGAATTCGTTCAATCTGCGTGGGCGTGACCGAACCTTATGATGTGTTGGCAGATGTGACATATGTCGATGTGGAAGTAAACCTAGAGAAACTCTCTGTTGAGCGTTTTGATAAGCCGCAGGATCCGTCCAAATACAAGGATTTGACTTTGGTCCACGTCGACGAGGATAAGAAAGACACTGGCAAGGCATCCGAAGCGACTATTTGGCTCAACCAGGAGCGCTTCTTGGCTATGGAGCACGAGTTTGAGTTATTGAGCTCGTGCACTGCCTTCCAATGAATGGTCTAGCTAGTTTCGCAGTAGTTTGTTTCTCTATAGCAGGGTGTCAGGATGCATTCAACGCCGAGTTGGTTGTATTCATGAAATCCAAATGAAACCCAAAGGTTCTGCTTCTGCCTGATCACGAAGCTCACTCCCAGTTTCTCGGTAGCAGGGTGTCATAGGATGTTCATCGCCGAGTTGTTCACGGAATCCTCGTGAAACGCACGGGATGCGCTTCGGCTTGATCACAGAGCAAGATGTCGGCCTTCGGGAGTTTGACAGGAGGTAGCTGATCATTTCGGCACTGCTTTCGATGATCTCGTAGCTGCAAGCACAGAGTAGTTGACAATTGAACCCTCTCTCTAGTAGTAGGCGAGATATTGTCGTCGCATGGTCACGTTCAATCCGATCTCACCCTCGAAAGCTGAAGAAAGAATCCGGAGAATGGACCACTCATTGAGCACGCATGAATCTAAACAAACACAAGGGCGAGGAGCGCCGTCCGTCATGAGATCACGTTGCTTTCTGTACTTCTTCAGAGTGGAATATGAGTATTTGTTGGCTTCTGCATCAACGACATGGATTCTTCATTGCACTTGTCCTGGCACTCCAATCTAGTATCCACGCCATGCTCATACATGCACCGCATCAGGCACGCGACAGCCACCACAAAGCGACCAGCATAGGTGATTGGACATATATGCATCCCATCAAAGGTGATGCTATTCTTGACACAAAGCGTCCTGCCTTGCTTCTTGAAGAGTGGTCCCGCACAAACGTGGGCCGCAGCCGGCTTCACCACTGGCAAGTACTCGAACATACGATTAGATTGGAAAAAGGAGAAATCGTCCAGCGTAGCATTGACAAAGTCCAAGTGTTGCGCATTGATCACGATCATTTCATTCATCAGTTGCGCCAAATCCAGCAACACCAAGGATTCAAGGCCAGGAACGGTGACACCTGGTTCAAACTCTCGCACCAACCTTCGAATCATGTTATTCTTGGCCACCCACTCGGGCACCGATTCTCCTTCGCCTAAATTGATGTCTACATTGCTGACAAATGGCAACGAGACTAGAATCGCTTTGCGAACTCCAAATACTTCAGTCGCAACTTGCAAACTTTCGAGAATCGCCTCTCGCGTCACTTGTTTCAAGGACATCCACCCATGAGCCATGCGAAACAAGACAACGTCAAAGTGTCGAATTGGTTCGTGCTTCTCTCGTGAGGAAGATGATACGTTCAACAGTTGCAGTGCGGTCGTACGATTCCATCCTCCGCCTTCCGCGTTGGGTGGCTTCTTGCCTTCGGCTGCCCGCATCATGAGCGCCGTCGTTCTCCAAGCCCCAATGGTACCTGTGGAAGAGAGACCATAGGATATATGATCTGAAAAAGCATTCGCCAAGACGGTCCTCTCTTCCATCTTTCCTCCCGTGGCCACTTCAAGGATGCGAAAGAGTTGCATCCCCACAGAGTCGCCCAGGACCAGTATTCGAAGATTCTGCAAGTCCATGGTGGCGGTAAAGTTGGTGGCAGCCTCTAATTCGGGCACCAATGGGGATCGTACTTGGCGATGCCGACCTCGTTTGCTCTTGTAGGGTCCTGGATCACACTTGTCCCATCCTTCGGAGAAATCAAGATGATTGCGAGGATGAAACGTTATTGATATAGAAACGTTCTTGTCGCCGCCGTCGTCATCATGATGGAAGGGAGTTTCTGGTTCCATTATAGACTCGGGGTCATTATGTTCAGCCGTCTGTTGACGAATGGTTGTTGTATCAGCTACCACCCTTGGCAGATCGGCCTTTTCACTATACCAATCTTTTGAAAAACCAAATTCCTCGGTGTGCAATAAACTCAGATTGATACCTAATAGGATGCATACGATAACGAGGGAAAGAAACAAAAGTATACTCGAAGTACGTGTAGTCATCTTTCTGTTTGCAGTCATCTCATGGTGAGAGAGGCAGGCTGATGTTGCAAGCAAAAAGTTGTGGCATCATTGGTGTGATGATGATTGATTCAAAACGTACTCCCCATTGCGAGCTTAAAACGTCTGTACTAAGTGCGTTATTATGGTTCATTCAGTTCAGAAAGTATGTCCAAACGGTGCGATGAGGAGTGGGACATGCCAAAACAGTAGCGAGTACCAGTTTCCATAGTGGCTACTAGTCTACTGTAGACACTTGTGTAGTCCACGGATAGCTATCGATTCAATCCTGGGCGTGTTCCTTGTTTCCGGTATCTTCTTGTGAGGGCGCACGATTATTGCCAGACTTTGATCTCTCCCGATGCACATTCAGCTCTGGTGTTGTTGAGCAACTCCCTATAGAAGTTAGTTGGCATAAATCTAGAAAGGGTGCCAAGTAAAAGGAGAAAGACCTCTCTAGATTCGGCAGGCCCAGGAGAATACCCTACTTGCCGCGACGAAACTAGAGCGGGATTGGATGAGCAGCTACTGTACACGAGATCTCCCGCTTCAACCTACGAAGCTGACAGTTTCTGAATCTTGCTTGATAGACGGATGGTGAGGACTGAACCGCGACAGGGGAGAGTTTATTGCGCTACCATACAAGATAATATGCTATACCATGGTCATCGTGCGGGCAAAATGCACACAACGCGCCTCGGGTGTGCGCACAATTGAGAAGCCACATGGCTTTTTGGTTGGCTGGAATGTTCGGAACCAGTTCCATTGCCTAGTTCTCATGAGATGACTCCATACTGTTTTGAATATCAGCTCTGTCGCTTTTGCAAATGATCTGTCCGATTGGCTCTGGCCACATACCACAAACAATCGCTCCTGAACAAGATTATAGTCATCTTCGGGGGACCCTCTACAATGAATGTTCTAGAAGGTCTCTACTCTACTAGCTAACAGAGTAGATCTATTCTAGAGAGGCCTACATTGATATCTCGCGGATGACCTACGCAGATTGCCTTGTGCATTCCTTCTTTCAACTGGTTGGCACCCAACTGCTGAACCTATAGAGTGGCAGTAGGGATTTCGAGTCTTGTGCAGAATTAGTTGGGTCGACGAGTTCGTAGCAGAACAGGTTAGCTGGATAGAAAGGCCACAGCTATGAAGTTCGCGTCACAGCTATGGAGTTCGCGTGAGCCAATCACCATACTAGTACTATCTCCAATCTTTCGGTACATGTGGACGGCAGATCATTCGGAAACATCAGTAGTCTCCAGGTGTTTCGTCGAGGGATGAATGACTGAGCGAGGCAGAGTTGGTTCCCCATGACATATATGTGGTAGCGGATACGTACAGCTCTTACAGGTAATCAAAGTGCATCCTTTGTAAATTTGGAAACACACCCAATCGACATCTTGCTTCCCGCCTACAGAGTGGACGGACAAAGGAGAAAGTCGAAACACATGTTTGCATTCACGAGCAACAGGCCCTCGGGTAGTGGAGAAGGAAAGTACCCAAACTTGTTCGTTGCGCGTCCAATATCTTGTGAGAGCTGACGAGATTATTGTTGCTTGTCACTCCCAACGAACGCGCCCATCAGAATCGAGCAAGCCACCTCGCCAAATTTCTGTAAAATGAAAAACACGATGGTTCAGACATCAAGTTGCAAAGTGCGACATTAGATAATGCAGTTTTGGTATTTCACGAATCCTCTTCGGTCACATAGGAGAACCTGATAAGGTAACAGAGTTCACGATTAAGAAGCAAGACCCCATGGTAGTGGGTGGCTATGCGGTGGGTTGCCCAGGTACTACACACTAAGTTACTTCATGGTCTTGAGCACTTCTACATTCTGAAACCATCTTGCTAGAGAGATTGGCTTCAGATGAGGAGTTGGATTACATTGTAGTAGCATGCTACTACAGTGGGCAATTCGAAGTACGTGACGTGGTGGTATAGTGGGCTGGACGTAGTCTATAGCTTGAAGAACAACAGGATAGTGTTCCGAATGTGAAGACGTCGGTTAGTTCCTCCAATATCATGATAGTTCTGTGTTCTAGAATTCCGTCTAAGCAGTTGCTCTTAAAGCAGAACAGAAGCGATCTACGTATTCTGGGCGTCGAGAAAGATCTTCTGTTGTATCCAGTTGCGGTTGAGTTCGAGAAGTTGGCCAAATTGATTGGGCTAGCGCTACTGGCTTTTGTCGTGACTACGATGCTTCTCTAGTGTGATTCTATCAACTCCAATCTACAGAACGACCTGCGAATCAATCGACAGTTTTCCAGGAGATTCATTGGGCTAGTGATGACAGACTGGGCCGCCAGCGAGGCAGAGTTGGTTGCCCTTGCATTGTACAGTAGACATATTATGTAGCAGGTAGGTGTTACTGCGCGAGGAGCAAGACTTTCTTACAGGCTTCGGTCTTTGCCTCCGGCATATATGCTGCCAAAAATTGGCGACATGCCACAAACGAAGTTTACGATACAGAGTGGACGATCCACATGGTTCCATTCACGAGCAGCAGGCCCGCGGAGGGAGAAGAAGATAACATTCCTAGCTAGGCTGTACCATTTCTGTGTGGTACAATAGCTATCACTCCAATCTCGCACGTGTCCCCTTGCTTCCGATGTCTTGTGAGAGCATGCTCTCTAGAATCTCTCCCAATGCACATTCAGCTACTTGATACCCACTCGCCAAAATTCTTCCAACAAATGATATTTTGTTCCGAACAAGCTGCTACCAAGGTTCAATATTCCACATAATAGTGCGCGCTGTTTTCGTAACAACAACTGTTCACGAACCCCTTTCCACCTTTGCTGGCTTCCTCGTGGTGGGCTAATACTAACCCCTTGCCACGATCGAAACAAGATTCATTTCGGGTGTGCTGGCTTGCCGTAGCTACGAACTTTGGGGAACTAGTTTCTATACCGAACGGACGGAGAGCCACGTTTGGTTCCATGCCGAGAGATCCACAACGACTGGTCGGTAAGGCTCTACCCTAAGAGGCTAGACTCCGCAGTGGGTAATAGCTTGCCCCATCGTGACACCTCTGGTGCAACTATCCTATCTAGAGCTCAGCACTTATGTTTGCAAATAATGAAACCATGTATCTACCTAGTTAAAATCAATATTATGTTGTTCGAAACGCCGCAAGCGCAGTATACCAGGCATGATGAGGATTCAATGAGTAATCTAATTAATGCGAGCGTGAATGTCATTGAAGAGTTTAAAAAGGTTGGACTTGCGTGTAGGATCCAGCATTGGGGACAAACCTGCGGCACTGGTTGGCGGGATATTCAAAGCTCTGACCTGAATTATCACCCGAGACTGGTGATCCTGTTACAGGAATAAAGGCAATGCCTACAGTGAGACCAGCTCTCATAAACTGTAGCTCGCCGCTTTCCCAACGCATATCCACTTTTCCATCCTCATGCAACGCAGCCTGGAAAGAAATCAGATCAGTGGCTGCTGGGTCAGGACTATCAAGTACAACTCCTTCCCACGAAATGACTGTGACTGTGGGTCCAAGTGCAACAAAGACGGAACCACCGCTGTTGGCTGCGTTCAAATTCACAGATGTCACATCAATGGCATTCATGCACCCATCGAGAAAACAGAGGAATCCATCGTCCGTAACAGTAATACCAGTAACAGTCTCAACCCCAGCCCATGGGAAGTTGAAAGAAGAATGAAGACTAATCTGCTCGAAACAAATAGTTCCGACACAGTTCAAGTTAGAGAGCCTTTCCACGCGGTGTCCAAATGTTGAAATTGAACTGAAGGTCCCGCAGTTGTCAAGGGGTTGGAAGACAACACACGTCTCCCCGTTTCCGAAGTATCCATTGTTGCATTCGCAACCAAGGACACCCTCGCGGTTCAACTGGCAGCTTGCATTATCATCACATAATACTGACTCTGTGCAGAAGTTGACGGGAGGCGTCGCGCACAAATCCAAGTTGGTTACAGCACCAGAGGTTCGGAAGGTGATGCTTACTTGCATTGCATCCTCTGTGTTGAGTGGAACATGCTGGACACTGTTTTCTCCTAAACCTTGAGCATCGACTGACAAGACCACTCCATCCGCCCTGGTTACACTGACGGAAGTGGCGATTGCTCCAGGCTCAATATCCATGAGACCAACAGAGCGCACGCCAGTCGGGTACTCAAAGTCGAAGGTAATCGTACCACCGGCTGCATTGTCGTCAGGGTACACAGTGTCATGCTCTTGAATAATCAGGACCAAACCTTGTGGAAGACAATTCTCTCCGAGCGCCCCAGGGGCACCTCCTGCGCCGATACCTGGTCCAGAAGACGAACATGCCTCATTCGGACTTCCCAGGTCAGGGTCGCCTGTATCGTCGGTTCCAGGGGTCGCAGTGTCGAAGAGTCTGGGCCTGTTGTTTGGAGTGAAGCCTGAGATACTTGATGCAGTAACCTTGATGCCGTACTGAGCAAACCACTCGGACCCGTCGATGTAGTCACCAGCTGTCAAACTGGACCCGTCATCGCGTGTCTCGAAATCAATCAAAACGTCGGTACAAGAATCGTTTGGAAGAGGTGGCTCGGTTGGAGCAACACCGCCGGGGCAAAATGCTGGCTCGCATTGCCAGGTCCTGAAGTTGCAGACGCATCTTGTATCTGGATATGGTTCTCCATCACAGACTTGGTCTCCAAAGAAGCAGGTCTTTGGCATCCTAGAGCAACGGTCCCCGCTGGATGGAGCGGCATTTTGGCGCTTTTCGCATTGCTGGACATTCACTCCGACAAAGGTGGATTCGACGGCTGGCCACCAAGCAGGCTCCATGTACCGGGCAAATGCGCTATACCCCGTAAGGTACCATGCGAGGAACAGAACCGAGGACAAGCTGCACTTCATTCTGACAATGATCACTTCTCTCGTTTGATTTGCAGAGTTTCTCACCTATACGTTTTAGGGTTTCAAGGACAACAATCCTTTATATTGTGAGCTTTCAGGTTCGAACGCCTGCAACCAGATTCGTAGTACCTGGTGCTAGGCTATGTCGGTTCGTGATAGGCAGCCGGCAGTAGAAATTTCCTGAAAGATACTGCTTGGGCGTACTTTCACACCACGTACTTCTATATTGCTGCAACGCTATGATGGATTATAATAGTAAACATGTGCAGGTACAGGTAGACTTGGACCCGCACCGACGACATACAGTACTTCGGTCACATTTTGCTTTGCGGTTGTTATTACAGGACGCTTATGGATGCCTTCTCCAGACACCCAGAATCTCACCCATGGCGATCGCACTCTTCAGCCATCACAGTTGACAAATTCAAATACGAGAATCCACTTTTTACAGCAATGCCAGAAAGAATCCAGTTCCGATGTGACATTTCAAGCTCGCGTCCTTTGATTGATGATAGACCGAGACAGGGGTAACTACGGTAGGACACGAGAGAAACCGCACAGAGCATTCACTCCACATGGATGCTGGATGAACATTGTTCGCCAAACTAGGTAGAAGCCTTTGGCATAATTCTGAATCAATCATTATCCTGGTCGTCGTATCATGACAGAGTGTGGAAACTTCCTCTTGCGAGCCGACCGGCCACAATGGAAAACAGCCTACTAGAAGGTTTGGATATCTTCAAGATCGAGATTGGTTCGTACGTACTCCTCTCTAAAGTCGTGCTACGGGCGTAGCAGAGAAGAAACCAACCGGTAGCAATCAGGAAGGGATTGGAGCATCATGATCACCAATCCTAGGAAGCAACGCCATCCGCAGATCATATGGTGTCGCATCGTCTCGTTGCGCTCTTTCCACAACTGATGTGTCAAGCTAGTCACTTGCTTAGGTAGTTGTTGATCGAACCAGCCACAATCACGTACGTTGTAATACTCGGACAGTGTTCTTGAATGTGGGCGAACGCGACTGGATTGCCATTGTCGCCACTTAGTAGCTGCATTATTTGCTGATGGGATGCTGAAATCATCTCATTCGATGGGATAAAGCTCAAACAATGCTGCACTTTGGATTCTTGATCAACGTGACTTCTTGTTTTCAAGCCGATTGTTGTCCATTATCGTTGTTCTCTTTATCAAGATCTATTCTCATCCACGAATATGACTTTGTCAAGATTACAGAAAGTAACTATTAGGTATTAAAGCTAAACGCGCTCTAATCCGAAACATTCTAGAGACTTTGCAAACCTGTCAATGCAGACATTACTTGCCCCAACGTTGGCGAAATACTGCTGCGTGCTGCACCTCATAGATGACCTATGCAGGCTCGGCTGTGACGTTGCTATTGCCGTGATCAAGTTGCCACAGAGATGAGCAAGTGACGAGTCGTCAGTCATACATCAACAAAAGAATATTATTTGAGGTCTGATGGACAAAAGAAGGTCAACGAGCGGGCGGATTTGAAGTTGAAACGTTCTTGTGAAGATTCCACTTTGCTACGGCGACTCCAGGATCCAATCCAGTCAGTCGTGGTGTTGCGGGCATCGGGCAGTCTTCACAACAAGTCCTTCTGCGCCCCTCTCCTGCCCACCCGTGGCATCTACAGCTTTCTGGTACGTTTTTAACTAGTCGTGGTCTTGTGGGCAGCGATTGAAGGTATCGTTTTTGATAGGCGTACATTCTGATGGCGAGGGTATAGGTTCAAAATGCGCAGTCTCTCGTCTTGTCTGTTGGACTTAGGGCCAGTGTTACCACCTAGAACCGAATAGTAGAGTCGCTGTCGTCGCAGTGACGATCGACAGCGATGCCAGGACGTGGGAGAGAAACACGAATCGAAAGGAATGCCAGACCAACTCAGTATATACTGTGCACTGCACTAGTGACTGGCAGAAAGATCGCCGTGGCAGTCTGATAGCTTCGCATATGAGACTTGGTTTCGCATCAAAAAGAGGTGACACAAAGG
>JAVCKV010563177.1:0-10740 GCA_032274145.1 Herpochondria borealis | reverse complement strand
GCATTCAGCGCCACAGCGCTTGTTTCGGTAACACAGCCTGACGGGGCCCTACAAGATAGCCCTCGGGGACGATAACTCTGCACTTTTTCTGCTATCTTCCTTCGCGACGAGTCGCTTCTAAAGAATTTCCTTTGTATCCCCCAGCCTGCTGGTGTTCTGCCGACACCCAGCTGTGTTCCTTCATCGCATCGACTTTTGCTCTTCATCGCATTTCCGTGCCTGTTACCCCACTTCTCTACCTTGTTTCCACCGCCTGAACGGCTAGCCTCTCTGGAACTGCGCTTACGCGCTACTCTACCGCTCACCTGAGCCACCTGGAAAGGAGTATTTTGGCCCCTCGTCTGCACCTAGGTGCGGGACGTCGACCCTTCGGTGTGTGGTTGTTGTTCAGCGCTCCCGCGCTCTTCGCAGAAAGATTTTTCACGACAGACTGCCTGTGCTTTTGAGCTTTCAGTTCGTTATTATACTCTTTAAAAAGACTTAACAGAGTATAGAATGCAGCGAAATGTACGCGGAATGCGAGGTGCTAGGTGGCCAGCACCACTGAGACTCAGCGCCTCAAGGCAGTTATCCTCTGATAGAAGGGGTATTGGCACGATATTTGATGATGATTTCGGGGAGCAGAACGATGTGCATCCTACGAAAGATCTGGCTAAGGCTCTAAGGTAGCTTCTATATGGGAAAAGAATCGTGCGTAACATTTTATGGCGCCTTAAAATTCACAAAATTGCACGCGAAGAAGGATATCCAGCTATGTCTCAGCTAATTTTTGCAACATGCTGTATTTTCCGAAAGAGTTTTTCGGTGCTTTCTTCTAATTTTTACATACTTGGCATTTTGCTGTCTAGAGTCCAATTGAACTACTGGGAATCAGAAAACCTTTGAAGATGTGATAAACTTCACCGCAAGTAATAAGCCTTAACTAAGAACGAAGAAATTACAGGCAGATACCCTCTACACCCAGTTACCACAACTACTGTAAGCAGTATTTTCGTGTAAGAACCGAATTAATCTAACTTACACTCATATTTGTCACACCAGATTATTGGAAGAATTAATTATTGAGACTTTTTGCAAAATTCAATACATTTACAGTACTTCCGTCAATTTGCGTCGTCGGTGACATTTATCGCCGGCCGCTTTTTGAGGAAATCGAGAACAAAAAACTGGTATCAGTTGTAAAGTGGACCAGCTCATTGTCCATCTCATCAATCGAGCCAACAACTCTTCGGCCCTCCAATGGTGTCTGGGTCGCCCATTGTTGCTGCGTGTGAAAGACATCGTATGAAAAGGGCTTTTTTCTTACATTCTCCGCCGCTCTAGCCGCTCCCCCACGATCAGGAGCACACCTTACCTCAATAGATCAGCAGAAAAAAACACAAAGAACACACGAACTTCATCTCAACATGTTTTGACAATCGCGTAACGTGCCAGGATCGTATTTTGGATGACCAAACATGTCGCTGAAAATGGTCTGAAACATATTTCAGTCAAAACCGTTCGAGAATATTCCCCTTTTTCCGCGGGAAAAAGAATTCTAACATCGTACGGGCGCTACGAATGTGGCGCGATCGGGACACATACGAATATGTTTGCTAATTTTCCGGTTGCCTTGGGCAATGGACAACAGTCACATGTAATAAATGAATGGGTCCCAAGAGTTTAGAACTGAAAGCACTTGTGGGACGTGGAAAAAAGCGAGCCGAATTGGTGAACGCCTTGCACATTGAACTGCGCGATGAATTTGACCGCATGCGTAAATGTGGAGTTAAGTTTAACTTATGCACCCAGAGAAAACTTGCACACGGAATTCTATTTTCCAGCACCTCCTCGAATTAAAGTTTGAATATGGTGGATCCTAAAACCGAAAAGCCCATCAATGAATTGATAAATGTACGACGAGAGTAGGGATTCACGAACCAGTTCCTTATTGTGAGCCGAGCGCATAATTGGAAGAAGAAAATGAGTCCTCCAAAGGAGTTTCCTATAGAAAAAGATGTCGTCTTTCACCTCGGCTCTACCAAGTACTTGCTGCAGTATGAACAGATTGACGATAATGATCTTGAAAATGCAGCTGAAACGCATTTTATTATCAACCTTGACATTGGGCGAACATTGTGGTTTTCTGGGGATCTCGAAGTGAAGTACGCAGATGTTTTATCGGGCTGGACGGCATGAAAATGATGATTCGCTTAAGTTGTGGGAGGAATGCTAAAATTGAACCGCCGTTGATGATATTCAAGAACAGGGCACAGGCAGTATTTTTTCCATTCGTGGTGTACCGGACACCGTGTGCGGCGTCTCGCACCGCTCCTATCCCAAGGGTTGGATGGACACTACTCTCTTACCTGAATGTTTTCATGAGCTAAAATTAATGCATCCACTTCCAAATAGAAGGCGTCGTATTCTGTATGTCGGAAAAATCGCATAAACAATCTTCAAAGCGCATTGAGGTCTGTCCGAACCGAACTGCATTACTTTCCTCCTAACTGCACTAATCTGATCAAACCCTGCGGTTCTTTTATAACGCTGAAGATCAAAAGTGCATGTTCATGGCGGTGGGAGCAGTAAAATAGGAGAAAAATCGCGCTTGTGAGTGGAAGGACAGTGCGGGAAAGATTCACAATCTTGGAAAGGAATTCTTTCTACAGCTTGCTGCTGCAGCGATGCAAGATTTGAGCCATCAACATGGATCTGATTGCCTACCATACGCACGGAAAGCAATGGTTATGACTGTGATGGCGCTCAACACAAACAGTTTGTGGGAAGAACGACATATTACTCTCAAACTCCAAGAAATCGTGAAGTAGCTTCGCAATCATTTGATGAGGAGCCGGTGGTTTCTGTTTCAACTGTTGAGTAGAAATTCCATTAAAATTAAGGCTTTTGACGTTAAACTGCATGGTGAAGTTCAGGTTATCAAGAACCATGATATTTTTTTAAGACGGCTCGAAAATTTCGGTTAAATTATGTAATTTTCTAAACAGCCAAAAATGATAGTGTAGTATTAAAAATAAATTGAAATATTTCGACGACTGAAATTTAATTGAACAAATAATTTCTAACCTAATTAAAGCAATCGCTCTGCATGATAATATTAAAAATATTCTAGATTAGTTCAAGTAATAAATTGAAAGTTCATACTGGCTTGAAAATATGAGAAAGCTCTTCTAAAATCTGAACTACGCCATGCAGCGTTTTCAAACCATCACACACCGCGCCGCGGACTACGGAATGTTACATCCCCTTCTGTTGTAAGCCTTTTATTGTCCAAAAAAACCCGTGCACTTCTCTCTCTGAAGACTATCTTTGCACCCCGCTTTTCCCGAATTCCATAGTTTCCGGAGTTTTTGCCAACTGCTAGGAGAGGCCCTCACTCTATACTTTCAACTCCCGTTATCTGGAATGCCAGCAAGTGGAAATTGCTACATATCTGGAACCAAAGGGGGTCCACTGACCTCGTATCCCCAAAAATGTAATCAAAATTAAAGATTGTTCCAGATCTGTATAAGGGGAACCCATAATGAGCTGTATGCTAATTGAGCCACCACGTTTTTGTGTATTTGACCACCAAAAGAGTTCCCCTCAGCACACGTTTTTCGTGTTTCCTTCCTGGGTGTGCACCGCATCTAAAATGCAGCAAAGAATGCCAAACATTGAACGGCGAAGGGAGCAAGTCGTTGCCAGTTGGGCTTCTACTACCGCAACAATAAAAGGGCATGGATTAACGGGTCGTTCTTCGTGGATTGGCTTCAACATATAGACAAGACAATATCAAACACTCAAAACTGGAAGATTATGATAAAAAGTGTAGTACACATGGTTCATGTCAGACATTTCCGCCATTAAAACAGACTGCTGGACTAGTACAGACGCACATTGACAGCTTTTTCTAAACATCCTCTTAGTAAAGTTTTGCTTACACGTGAAACACGTATGGCCGTTAAGGGGAACTTCACGATAACTGGAACAAAAGCCTGTCTACCGGCAGGTTCCAGTAAACGAGGTTTGACTGTACTTCTGTAACCTAAATTTTCATTTTGACGATGTATTATTTATAACAATTGAGCCATGTCAATAAAATAATCAATTTTCAATCTCCTAATTTAAATTGGACTCATCCTAAAAAAGAATAGTTCCAGGAACCTTTTAGGTTGAGTTACTGCAATTTTTGCTCAGAAAAAATCAATAGTTTTATCTGCACGATAGAAATTATTCGTTATATTCATAGCAAACACCTCGAAATACTATACTTCGAAATAAAAAATTAAACATTTTATACAAAAAGTGAACAAATTGAAAAACCAATATCCAAGGTATTTTTCATATTAGATAAAATCACAACTCTTGAAAAAATTCAAATTAATAATCCAAATAATTTGAAACATATTTTTACCAGAAGAAGCATTTTTTTTAAAAATCCGTTTCAATATTATTGTTATACTAGTAAGTCTATTATGAATTATTGCACCAAGAAGGGTTTGCCTTATATTTTGCAATCTACGTAGTTACAAAAAATAATTTTATCAACAATTAACTTCTATGGGAGAAACCTTTTCAGAGATATGAAATATTTAAAATTTTATCCATACTGTGCCTGGAATTAGAAGTTTTGCCTATAACATTTATTATGTTTTTATTCGCTTTTACGTTTTAATATATAGAAACATGGACGTGTCTTGTCAATTTAAAATAGGAATGAAAGTATATGAATTATATGAATAGCAAAGTATATTTTAATGCAATACCTAGAATTTATTATAATGTAACATGATACAAAAACTTTTACTCAAATATCACAATATCCTCTTCATTATAAACATTGTAAATACAGTAGATAATGTTTTTAATGAAATAATCCATAGGAATGTATTGCTATTGAAAAATATTCAGGAAGTGATTCTTGGAAACATAAAAAAATGCAAGTTTATAGTTTTCCTCGGTTTTATTTTATTTAAATTAAAATTGATTTTTGAAGCGTACAAAAATTTAAAGAATTTCTTTTAATGTTGATCTCAAAACGACATTAACTTTCAAAAGTTCCTTATTTATAGGAAAAAGAAAATAATAAACACTACTTTGAACAATTATTTATAGTTATGATTTTCGTATTGGTAAATTTTGCCATGCACAGTAAATATTATAAAGATGTCCTTAATTAAATTAAAAAACGCTTTATCATCAGACAAATAATTCCATCGAAGTGAATATACTAAATTCAGTTAAATATAGAGTTTGGGTTTCTTCACGCAACAATAAAACAATTTACCGAAAATAAGTATAACACACACATATTAACATTAAGTTACATAATATATTGAATATATTATTATTGCCTTATTGATCAGTACGTATATTGTTGTAATATAGAAATATTATAGTAGTGAGTATATTCCCCGAGCAATAGAATATTATGGAATACCAAAGGCTTGCGAAAAATTGCTCTCAACATTGATGCAAGCATTTCTGTACTGATTTAACCTCTCGATGCTTCTCTTACTTACGACGCCGCTTTATTGAAACAATGCGATAATGACTGTCCCGTTTATGCAAAGATTGGTTTAATAGCTGAAGTCTTTTTCCAGCTTAGAAACCAGGACCTGTAGAGAGTACGCCATCTTCTGCTTTATTATGAATTTTGAAGAGTTGTTCAACGGCAAGCTTCGGAAGTATGAACTGTGGTGACATCGGTGTTAACCATCTTTTGACCGTTCAAATATTTCTCGCAGTACTTCCTCCCGGCTTCGCCTTCCACAATCGTCTGGTATGACATACCTACGCAGTCCTTCTCAACAACCTTAAGGGCGTTGTTAAAACTTGCATTAAATGTCCACTACGTACTGCAGTGTCGGAAGAAGTGATTTAGTCGTTATCGGCCTGGTAATCCACATTGGAGACATCATTGGTGCGACGTGGATGTGATATAAATGGCTTGCGAATTTATCCAATACTGTTCAGAACTTCTTTCGTTATCGTTGAAATGCGCTTTGGGATTCTTCTTGCGAACCTGAGAAACGGACCCATAAATGTCACAGTTGATTTTTAGTCCGTCGCATACAGTCTATTGTTCTTCTTTTCAAACGTAATATCTTTGACGAAAAAAATTAGAGGATTAAAAATGTTGGAACGAATTGTGGTGGACGAGAAAGCGGCTTTTTCTGCACGGCTCGACCGTAATTTTATCTCCACGTCCTTCAGAATGCCTTATTCAAAATCTTCAGGGTCTTCTTTTCTGCACTACAAACCAGTGTTCTAATGACCCTTAATCTGTGGCTCGCAGAAGGTCCCAGCGGAATCCACTTGCATACCTTGCGCGACAATATCCCAGCATCGGGAAAAGTCTGAATTCCGTATCCAACACGCGTCCCGCACGTCGACAAATTACCAGTGTCCTGTACAGCGCATCAGATCCCTTCTTTCTCTTCTTGGACGTGGAAACTGCAGTAAATAAGAGTAGAATGTTAAGAAACAGGCGTGACTCGAAGTTTGTTGGAACTTAAACTTGAAGTAAATGCGTACCCTTCAGCGGACTCACAATCTGCGATAGGAACTTGGACGTAATCATGAAATTGTTTTGGGCTTTCTTCTGTAGCACAGAAAACATGTACTACTCTCGTATGAGATCATCTAGTTGGCAGTAAACAGAAGTAGCTATTGCAGTGCGGGTTTTCTGTATAGAAATGGGCGTATTAAATTCATTCACAAAAGCCTCGAAAGAGTCCTGGGGATTTTTAATGTTTCCCAGAATACCATGGTCCGTTGATTGATTCTGAAGACGGGGGGGGGGGGGAGGTTCTGAAGGATGTTGGGAGCGTTCGTCGTGTCTGTCACGGATAGGGTGCGTCGTAAGGGGCTGAGCGAAGGGAAAGATCTCTGAAAGGATGATTTGACACTTGCTGGAACCCTGCTGCGCATTACAGAAATGCGCAGCGGAAAAACAGCCGTCTGGTCACTAACGGCCAAGTACAACATATACGGTAGCCTCTTGTTCGGGTGAAGTTTACTTATGCCTGTAAATGAGACCAGAAATGTCTCCCCCTGGGTAGCACACCTGAAAAGGCGATAATAAACACCGCTTACGGATTTAGTCAATTCAAGTGGCCCCATTTGAGCTACCGTATAATTTAGTAATTTTTTTGTTTGTGTCCGTTAAGGAGGAAGTTTTGCCTGAATGTTTGGAAGTTATTCTGGAAGATTGGTCTGTTGCTCTGCATCCAGTGTTGGAGATTTTTCTGGAAGAATTACACCCAAATCACTTCCAAATCATGTGAGTTTTCTAGATGATTTTCATCCTTACAAGTCCTCATGCATGGAAACTATGATGGAAGTTTTTTATCTAGATGTTTTTTATCCAGATATATTTCCAGGATAACTGCAGTGGATTTTTTATTTGAAATTCATAAAGACTGCCAGAATATGAAAATTCGGAAGAAAATTCAAATGATTCACATTCGAATTTGGTTTTCAAAACTTGGGACGCCTTTGACGTATCGATTCCGTCACGACTTACGAGACCTGGACAATTCTTTAGATGCTATAAATCCACATTTAATTTCATACGTGGAAGTATGCCTAGATATAGGACACTCAGAAATATTCTCAAATTTAGAAGTGTTTCTGGAAGTTAAAGTTACAGACGGAATTACAGGTTTAGAAGATATTTTGAATTTTTTTCTTTCAGAAAATCGTGCATGTCTGGATTTTTCCTGGATGCCCGGCATCCGAAATTGGCTGCAGATCGTACGCATGTTTCGGATGCTACGCTTTCGTGTAAAATCTGTGATACGGGAGGGGGAGCTACATATGGGGTTGCGGAGACGGTCGTTTGCGGCTATTTCTCGCGTGTGTTTCGTCACAGTCCTTGACCGCTGGGCCGCACCCGCCTCGTTTTATTGCAATGTATGAATACGATAAGACTAGGTCAACTAAAGATATGATTGTTGTGGTTTTAAGTAGGCGTAATAGCCGTCTATGACGATTTTTCGACGCTGTCCGGGACGCCTTCAGCTTTTCTCTGTTGTAGTGCGTGTTGCGGAACATGTTGCGTTGCGGTGGCGAATTGCTCAACAAATACATCACGTCGCAAGTGAAAGGTGTTCGTGAGTTTGCTTCTTGCCGTATCTTCAACCTGTTCGGAGAAGCAGCCTCGACAGAACTAAAACTGAAAGCTATCGCCCTGACCCTCAGATTACCCCGCCCTTTTTTCCACCGAAAATTAATCATGTGCACAAATTCGAATGAAAATCGCAATATATAGGATGGTTAGTAATTTAGTGGTACAAATGAAGCTGGACTGAATGTTTTTGGTATCATACATGTTTTCTACATACCGGCAACGCGAAATAATGATGTTTTCACGTGCCCGTACATAGAACGGATGTTCGGAAGGGGTGGTGTAGTAGGAAAGTCGTGAAAGGAGGGTGCCCGTGAAAATGATTCAAGACACTTTCAGATGTCTTGATGTATGTGGAAATTTGGAGAGTATAGCTCCCGTATTATGAGAACTGAAAGTAACCCGAATCCTTCGTGAATCTTCCATCGACAAAACCTCTGTCGGGCATGACGGAGATAGTCATCGTGCTATTGTTGAATCATTTGGTTCCTGGTTTTTGCAGACCTGGAAGTCCTTTATGGAGGATAGTCCACTTTTTACACCGTGCGATAAACACAGTAAGTACAACCTGTTCCGGTTTGAATTTTTTGCACAATCTACATCTCGGGGTATCCAAGATATTGAAAAACGTTATCTTCGAGTCTGCCACCACCCAATGCGCTGAGATGGGTGGTCCAGTGAGCGGGGGATCCTCGAAAAATATTATCATGCGTATTGTAAGCCTACAGGTACTTCAAAATTCACGGAGTGCAACTCAACGTAATTCGTCACGATCATGAAGGCCGGGAAGATGGAGTATATCAAAAAGATGGATTGGGAGGTATGATGGAGGGAAAGTTCTACGGTAACATGGACATTGCTTTCCCAATATTGTGTGTGGTAGTGGAGATCACGCTTGGTCTCGGAAATACTGCTTCGTTGACCACGGAGCAAACTTCATATACTGAACTGCTACATGAAATGGTTTTTACTGAACAAAGCGTACATGAAAATGAGAATCCCCAACAATCATGCGCAGAGGTACTTAGAAATCGTGTTAGCTCCTTCAAATATGCGGTATCAACAATCGCATATTTGAAACGAACTATCCGATTCATACTCGGCTTCAAGGTGACTGTAGATGACGGTTCGGTTTGTATGAAGATTGGGAAGACAGTGATCTTTGGCCGACTTACGAATCGTACCGTTGATATCGATGGTGTTTTTCTGATGGAGTCTCTACCAATCGAATAATCACGGAATAGTTCTGAGCAGCGGGTGGGGTGTCTCATGCTTCATGCACCGCGCCACACTTTATGTGAGGAAATCACTGGGGATTATTCTAGTCACGCAGTTGTGTAATGTAACCTCTATGACGTTTGTTGCGTCGTTCATGTCACCTCTGGTCAAGTAAAATCCGCCATTTAGCCCGCCGCGTACGGGAGTTATGATGTAGTGTATCTCAAAAAAATTCAAACCAATTGTGACGTCGTTACGCGGTCATGATTTAATTATGGACGTGGTGGTACATTTCATGTTGGTTTAAGAGATTAACTCGGGAAGGGGGCCATAAATAGTTACAAAAATAATGCTAATTATTTGTGAAACTAGTTTTGGCCTTCGTTCCGAGGTCAGACACCGCGTGCATTGTACCAATCTATTAGCCTGGAGGAGTTAGATTGTTGCTTCTCACAACATGTTTATCGCATAAGACCTCGCACTACCTCACAGATTATCATTCGGACGCCTACATAATACCGTCACAAAATGCCTGTACATCAAATCGTTCGGCCCCGTCTTCCCAATGTAACAATCAAATACGTTTCCGACGCCTCCACTAATTTGCTTCTAATAACATCCCAGTTTTACACGAATGTAGTGCATATTCGTCCTGTCATTGCAATATACTTCCGTCGGGCCATCGCGGAGTAGATTGGCAGCGTCTATAACCGGAAAATTCTCTATGCACTCGGGTTTAGCGAGACAAACGACTCTGTATGCAACGGTCACAAATTCACGGACAGAACATTCGAAATATTCGGACATGCACTCGTGATATGATTGCTGCAATGCAGTACCACTTACAGATGGGACGGTCATAAAACGCATAGAAGCGGCAATAAACATATCCATTTGAGCAAAAGATAAACAGCTCATGTCGGTGATGCTCGAACCGGTTCAGTTCGGTGCGTATCCAAGAAACGCGATGAACACCTCATGTGCCACACGGGTGGATTGACAGGAATCACCAGGGCGCTCGATATTCTGTGCAGCAGAATATTGTGGCTCCACTCCGCCCTTTCGAAGATAAAATGTTGGGAAGGTATCCAAACGCGACAAGGTCGTTCCAGGGTAAACTAATGACGGGAATAATTTTTCAAGGAGCTCAGTAAGGTCATGTTTTGCATCAAGCATATCGTTAATGGTGTTGTTTCCACCACTGTCGTCTTGTTTAGAGCCGTGCAACATGTTATTGTAACCCAGTAGTGTGAAGAATAAGTTCCTTGGTTTGAGTCGCCTTTTGGTACATATCTCGGATATATGTGTATGTAGGGATAGCTTTAATAAACTACAGTGGTTGAAAAAGCCTTGAAATTCTCCGGATCACTGTACACTTCATTCCAAGGATGTGAAGTTCTTATAGGGTT
>JAVCKV010563166.1:0-10741 GCA_032274145.1 Herpochondria borealis | reverse complement strand
GAGAGTATCTTCTGTTCCGTATGCCCTTCGTTTTCCCAACTCTGAATTGCTCAAGACATTCCGCAAAGATGATCTTTGTCAAGTCATCTTGCTCCATGGAATCGTCCTTGGCAATCTTCTCGTTCAGAGCTTCAAGTTCGCCGTCTTCAAAAATCCCACAGTTGACATTTGAAATTGTCATGGTATGCCCCTTGTCTTGAAGTACCGCGAGTTTCTTTGATAAATGGTGCACCTTATGACTGTTATATTTCAGTTTATGGTGCTGATGCTCCAACTTGGCTGCCATCAGACCAGGTGAGTCTTTCAGAAAGCTTGTCCGCGTGTTCGGGTGCAGAGCCTTCTCGCGAAAAGTGAACGCCCGACTGCAGCGGTCAAAGAATACTTTGCGATGACGGTTGCATTCGGTACAGAGACCGTTTGCACCAATTTGTGCATCCTTACATTCAAAAGAATGAAAGGAGCAATGCTTGTTTGGGTCTTCTTTGGCCTCATGTTGGTGCAACTTTTTGCAAAACCACTTGATAGCTGGTTTTTTATCGTCATCCCCTTCATCAACATTGACGATTCCTGCAGCTGACGCCGGTCGGTTGTCCCCCGGGTCCTCTTCAGGAACTGATTTCATGTTCTTGTCCATGAGAAGCCCCAAAACGTTGTCGTCATGTGGCCACGTATGCTCACGAAATTTCTCTCGTTTCACAGACATCGCTTGACCCACTAAAAAGCAAAATCCATCCTTGCGCTTCTGCTTGTCGGTCACCCTTGATGTCTCGATGGTTTCAAGGGTGTAGCCCTTGCACGCAGTGTACTGCTTCGGCTCGTCGTTGATCGTTTCGACGACAACAGAATCTGTCGAAATGTCGTTCGTCTCTTCCGAATCGACTTGCTCTTCTTCTGTTTTTTGTTTGCCTTTGCGACTCAAGCGTCTCTCTTCCCGAGTCGTTGAACGCTGCTTGTCGCCAGAAAAGGACCTCCAAAGTCTGATCTTCTTCCCCCTCTTTTTCCACGAGGGGGGGGGCGCGGATTTTCCGAACCCGTCTTGAAGGGGGTAAACCTTGTCAATGAAGTCGATGGGGGCGTTTGTGAAGTCAAGGCCATCAACTTGATGCGGAGCCTTGCGCTTGAGACCAGCAACGCTGAACGATGTGGCGTCTTCTGGCATTGCTGCTTTGCAAATGGTTCACTCGCAGTTGGGGTGACCGCAGAGTGATGGGGGCGATAACTGATCTTTTGTTGTGGGGGGGCACTGACACCATCAAACTAGCCAACTAGCTTTGTTGAACTTTAGCTAGTATTAAACTATGTACAATCTACGTATTGACACTTTTGACTTGAAGAATTGCAGCCCGTCCGTCGACTCCACGCAAAGTCTTCGTACCTGGATTTTTGGCATCTCAGCCCCACGGAATTGCTCAAGGTGACACCACCCTAGCTGACACCTGCGGAGTGAGATCGGAAACCAGAAAAAGCTCAGAATGTCGTTTGTCGCATCGCCCTTATTTTACAGGTCACGTGTCATGCAATATTCTTGATCTTGACCTTCGCCACCATGACGATGACCGCCCGGGCCTTTTGCGCCTCTGTACCATCCTTCTCATTGTGCCAGTGCCAGTTGCTGCAGCCATTGTCCGCCCTCGAGCATTTCACTGCAAGGTTGACGTTGAATCCCGTATCTCACCATTTCTCAAGCCTCAGCAAGTCTCTCAAAAGGAGGAGATGATGGCTTCTTTGAGTTGAATTTCGTCTTGCTGGGCGCTACTACGGCGGTCGGATACTTTGCGATGATAACACTGAAGACAAAGGTGGGGAAGATTGATCACGTAGCAGCTCGTGTGTGCGACAGGGATGCCCCACCAAGCCATCCTCAGAAAGGCAGATAGTTTTCTACTACTACACAACGATCAAAGCTAGAATTCACGGCATCGCTTGCCGGCAGGATCACGACGGCAATCCAGGGAGTGGAGAGTGACTACAACCATCGGAATGCCTTGGAATTGACACAAGACTGAGCAGCCTATCTTCTCATCACAGACGCTAGGTGCGACCACCACATCATCCCTTCACCTTTCAGCGAAAATGCTGGGGTTTGGGCGCAAATCCTCAGCACGACTAGCAGATGGTTGGAGTGTCTACTTCAAAGTATGAGAAGCGAGTTCGTCCGAGTGGGAGAAGAGGAGGCAACGCTTGAGATAGCGGGGCTCGTTCGGCCACGTGCCCTTCCGTGCATCGGTGCGACGTACGGAGCTTGATAGAGCTGGTCTTCGTGCCGGTCTGCGAAGATTTATTCCAAATTCTCGTTCACCAGCAGGATACGTCCAACACGGGGAAGCCGTTTGTGTAGGATCCCAATGGAAGTTGTTCGAGACTTTGTTCGCAAGCAGGAAACGTCCAACGAGGGGAAGTGATCTGTGTAGGATCCCTATGGAAGCAGCAACTTCGAGGGAAGAAATGTAGTGTCTCGCGAATGACAATTTGTGGTTGAGTTTATTAACTTGCCTGGATTCAAGGTGTTAGAGCAGCAAATCTTCCAGTACCTGGTAAGTGTCGTGGTGGCCACAACGACCATGTTCATGGTATCATCGCGAAGCCTCGCGATCTGGTTATCGTTCGACTAAAAAGTGTTGTTGCTTCCTGCTGCTGAGTGCTCAAACTCACACGCGTTTCCATGACATCTTGAATATAGATTTACCCTGACAGGAGGTGGAGATGGAGAAATCTAGCGTTCTCTTGTCCAAACAAACGTCTCTTTCCTTTACTGTGTGCCTTTCCAAAGCATCTTGACGAATCAAGTGCATCTTTCTGTTCTAATGGAATTACACTGTCCAGACGTAAGACCCTCGCACCAAGTTCTTCTATGCACCACCAAACCACGCCGCCGTATCGAGAGGAGCCCTTGTCCTCTACTACCTTCAGAAAAGTCTCTTTGAGATTGAGTTCTTTGTATTGTGTAATCTGGATTGTTGCAGTGTCCAGACGCAGAGTAGGCCAGAGTAGGCCAGAATACCCTCGCACCAACTTCTACTATGCACCACAAAACCACGCCGCCATGTCGAGAGGAGCCCTTGTCTAATGCCTTCAGAAAACTCTCCTCGAGATTGTTATTTTGTCCAGCAAAATGTACCAGAATCAGGTTTTGAAAGGAGAGCGGTTGGCTTGCTGTTCAAGGTGCGGTAAGCTATACAACTTGTGTGCTGGGTGGTACGCATTTCTTTCTCGGCGGGTGTTTGCGCCGTTGTGTCGGTCCTCCACCCCCAGCTCCTAAAGTGTCAGGGCGTGCGAGCAAAACCTGTCCATATAACCTCTCTCCTCTAGAGCTATTACACCACGGCCGCCGCCAACTACGGGGGCAAGGACATCTACTCTCGCTTCTCCATATCGCCTCTCTCCTCTAGGGCTGTTGATGGTTCACTCTCAATCATCTCCTTCCACGTGATCTACTTAGTACGTTGACGTCCGCAATGCTTTGAAACCTTGGTTCGGCGAGTCTTTCAGCAATAACAGTGTCGGAAGAAAGATTGGTTCTTGGCACCCCTGGATGCAGCACCCACACGACCGCCGCCAACTGCAGTGGCACCGACATCTACTCTCGCCTTTCCATCACACTGCCCTCCTCTAGGGCTGTTGATGGTTCATTCTCAACCATCTCCTTCCACGTGAGGACGTCCGCCATGCTTCAAACCCTCGACTCGGCGAGTCTTTCAGCAGCAATAGCCGTGTCGGAAGAAAGAGATGTTCTCGGCAGCCCTGGATGCAGCACACACGCGGCCGCCGCCAACTGCGGGGGCAAGGACATCTACTCTCGCGTGGCCAGCACACCGCAACATCTCAAAATAGCACTAGGCGCCTTGGTGCTCGTACAGCAGCTAGCCCTCCCGGCCGTCTTCAAAGAATTGCACGAAACGCAAGAATGCGCGGCGCCAGTAGAACATGCGGCCTTCCGAGAAGACATTAGTAGGAGCGGCTCCAAGAAAGGGTCCATGTCCCCGACAGCTCCAAGATGTGACCGCCTGTAAGACTCAATCGAAGAGGGACACGCTCCGCGTCATTTCAAAGTTCATTAAAAACGCAGTTAGCAGTCGAAAGAAGCAATTCTTGTTTCTTAAAAGCTCGGTTTCACGTGGTCATCAGATGCAAAATTGGAGAAACTTTCCGATCTAGTCGTGATGCGATATTGCGGTGCTTGGTGTGGGTTCCTTTGCACAGTTGTTTCCTTTAGTTAGAGGCGCTGGTGGTCATTCAGTTGAATATACGAGGAGGTGGCGTTGCTTTCTGGTTAGACCACGCGGTGGTAAATCAAATTCTTTTATGTGCAGGGCATTTCAATCACGGGGAGTCAGTCTAGTCCGCCTACTACCAAGTTGAGAAGGAGGAGAACCCAGGTGGTCGTAAACCATAATTATATAAGGCATGTATGTATCAAGATGTAGGCTACGAAAGTTTAGTAATAGTGCAGTAAATGACCATAGAGAATTCCCAAATCGGAAATCCAACCTCTACCTTTTTCGTCGGACGAAGGTAAGATCGAACGAGAGCAATAGAGTTGCCGCTTGCTGACTCAGGCATCTTCGTTATTGGTGCTTGCGTCGCCCCAGAAGGCCCTGGTGGTCGAGTCATTACGAGCTCTCGGCATTCCCCTGGAAGCATCTTCAATAGTAACTGTAGCAGAAGATGTAGGAACGTCCACCGCTACTGCAGTAGCTCTTATTGCCGTTGGCAAACCTGGAACTCTGTGTTCGCCTGAACGCATTTGGTCTTCGATGACCTGAAGTGGCGAAGGAGGAGGAGCAACCCCTAGTCCCGCCATGCCAATCCCCCCATGCACCATGGCGTGCCTGTTGGCCAGCATGCCTTGCATTGAAAGTAACTGTGCTTGAGATGGACGCAAATGGCTCAACGCTTGGTACAACTCAGGACCACGCATAATCGGTGTGGTGTGCAGGCCGCGGGCGAATTGTTCTATCGTACTTGTAGTGGTGTCTTGAGAGAACATGGGTGGTCTAGTGGCTGCTGCTCCGAGGAATAGTTCCCTTTGGCTCTGAATAGTTGCAGCAATTTGCTGTCGCTGACGTTGCTCCTCTTGAAGCATTGCAAGGGCCTTCTCGTTACCGCCCATAGCAGCAACTGCCTCGCTGGTGGCGGCTGGCACAGTGGGCGGCTCGTCGAAAGTTGGTCGTTCCACCAACTTCTGACGGAGTTGCTCTTTCCAGATGTTAAACTCTTTCCCTTCACGATCTACCAATGGTGCAACGCCTTTGATGATGGAATCGTTGGCAGCCGCAGGACCACCAGTTTTGGGTCGTCCCTCGTTCGTAGTCACGGGACCAACTCCTTGATGATAACCTATAAAGCGCGAACTTTTTGCAGCCTGTGCTTTCTTGCCGTCTTCCCCGCAGGTCTTGGAGAGCTCTACGTTCTCTTCGGTAACACGTTTGATAGTGAAGATAGCTTGGTTGACGAGCTCCACACGGTTGAAAAGAGAGGAGCTGTCATCAGACCCAGTCTTTCCGTCCCCGGTTCGGGTTCCTCCCCCAACCCGTTCTTCTCGTTGCAAAGCTTCGTGCCGGAAGTTTGCATCATGCTCAAGGAGGACGGCGTGAAGGCCATCGAGGGCTTCCTTGAACTCTTGACGTCGGCGCTTCTCTTGAGATCTCTTTCTTTCCAAACGACTGGGCTTTGGTTGCGCGCCTCCTCCAACGCGGTTCTTCTTTCCCTTGTTTGGTAGGCCGTCAAGTGGATTATCTAAAGCACGTTTCTGACCACTCTGAACAGTAGGAACATGCAGAGATATGTTAGATTACATCATGGGAAGAAAGGAAAGTGGGAAACCTCTTTCACTTCGCGGGTCAACAATTTACGAGAAAACACTGATGCTGTACCCCTGCATTTAGACATGTACGGAATGCTCCTGCTACTCAGCATAATCTCGTTGTCCATCAGATTGGATACCCTTATGTATCGGGCTTGCCTCCACTGTCACATTTCCCGGGGAGAGGCGTGTTCTTACCGTCATATCGTTGTTGCCTTGTTCGTCCATCACTATTCAATAAATGCAACACAAGGCCACACTTTAATTAACAATGTCAGTTCTTCGTGCTTTTTTGGCTCAAAACACGTTGTCGTTTCGATGAGTCCTCTTTTCTTGCAAAATAAAATTTGGAATCCCCCAGCCCACCCAAACCAAGAACATGCAGAGTGTCCATCTCTACGTATGTTTAAGTACTAGAGATGACGTACGACCTACATGCGATATTTTTATTTAGGAGCCGACTTTCTGTGTTGTGGTCGGTGTTAGCCATCCCCGCCAGATCCTTCTCATGTCGTCAGCTGCATTCTAACGAGTTTTCTAATAGCCCTTGGAAGAGTCCCTTCTGTCCATAATTCTGAATGTTCCGCGATGCCAAGCAACTGTTAGAAGGGCCTGTTTCAACCCAACGTCATACTGACGACATCACCTCCATACCAGGTAACTCACTCACACGTGGGCATTACGTTCCACGAAAACTGATGCTCACGTGGCCCGACGTGTGGTCTCTTGTAAAACATCTATGTTGCTACAAGAAAGACGTACATTGTACGTAAAGTTTTGTGCACAGGCAAGAACTTTTGTCATGCCTCCTGGGCACTTTCTGCACAAAACCAGGTGCCAGATAGATCATCTGTCTGAATCCGAACAGTGCATCAATTCTTGTAATCGTGGACTACCGTAGAGGTCTGAGAAGCCATAACCTCCCGTGAGCAAACTCCTAACCTCCGTGAGCAAACTCCTGAACCTTGGGCGGTCCTGGTCTGACAGTGTAGTGACAGACTGTGGGAGCTGGAACTGTCTTCTTTGGGCATAGCTACATGCGTGACCCACAGCATGTTTTTGGTTACTGTTTTATACTATGCTACAGCTAGTGAATCAATCTAAGACGGAGGGTGGTCTTCTGGAATAATTTGGGACATTTGTGGTCCTGTGTATAACCTTCTATCATGGTCATACCAGGTATGACCATAAGAAGATTTTGTGGGTGTTCTCTTTCTTGTCACCCATAATTCAGTCTGTGTTTTTACGGATAGATGATAACCAAAGTACCAGAATTTTCCTGTATATTTCTACGAGCACAGTGCTAGTGTTTAACATGTACAGTACGCGGAGCGTTTGCCGCGCGGGGGACTCTGATACAAAAGTATCTGATAAAGAAAACACTTCACGAACGCCTGGAACTTTAAGGAGGGTTCCCGACCAGAACCAGACTAGTACCAGTAACATACACCGGTAGGCAAGAAAACTAGGGAATTGGGCATGGTCATTTTTTGGCTTGTGCATGTAGTCTTGCCTAATCTGTTGAAGATTCCAAGCTTGAATTTCTTGGTATTCGTTTGTCCGTGGGTGTGCGGCGCGTCATTCTCACTGAGATTTTGAATGTTGATTTCCTTTTATATCGATGTTGTTGGCAGTGTTTACGGGGTGATGGTGCTAGATACTTCACTCTCTTGTCACGCTGCTTGCTGTTTAGTTGGCGGAGGAGGATATGTTTGTTGCTCCTCAGCTTCAGGTCTTCAGTTGTTTTGTGATCAGTGAGCGCTCTGGCAATACCCTTGCAATATGAGTCAAGATTGACATCATAAATTGGCATTTTGACTTGTCTGAGGAGGTGCTTGACAGCGACAACATGCAGGGGAGGAGCAGCAAGGTTGAGGAGGAGTGTATTCTTAGTGGGAACTGGGCAGCAGTTGTGTGGACCATCCATTGGAGAAAGTGAGAGCAGTGATGTGAACTGTTCATGTTTCGACGCATCAACCCAAGATACGTCAAACGTGCACTGTGGGCACACCAGTACGATGGACACAATTCCACAAAATGGCTTAAATCTGTGGGTGGTAGGTGCTTAATCTGTGGACAGGATTTTTTGAATATGAACCAGCCAATATGGACACAGTAGTGTAAGACTGCAAACATCTAAAGAAAGAGGAACAAGTCTCTTTACATCCATTACTCGCCAATCGTGAAGATGTATTTGATGGAAATCTAGTGTCTCGTCTTGGACCATGCCCAAACGGGAATGACCCCATGACCAATTGGTGGTACCATTCCCTTCTTTGTCTCTGCATGATGATGAAGCCTTTGGTCAATGTGGCTGAAAATACAGCATTCTATGCTTCACAATACAATCTATCATCAAGGATAGTCACATTTTTGGTGTTGACCAAAATTATGTGCTAGGAGTTGCCTGAAAATGAACTCAAAAATCACATGGGAATGACCCAGTCCCATCTGGGTATGCTAGGAAAAGTATGATAAGTAGTGGATTGCGTCCCCAACCAGGTAAAAACCTTGGTGGTTGTCTCTCTCAGAGCACTAGTAGGCAAGGCTGTTGTGCTACGATCTTGTTTAGAACTGCCATGGGTTGACAATGCTTGCCTTTTCAAAGGATCAATTTCAAATTTGGGGTACCTCAAAATCTCAAAGCCCCGCCACTCTTAATATCATTGCCACTGCAGCTCTACAAGGTACTGTGGCACCTCCAAAGAATAAAGAAGTGTTATACTAGTGACCGGGACACTAGAGTCTACAATCAACAGCAGTTGGGAGCCGCAATGTGTAGTATATAAAATGGGCATGCCCATGCCCATTTGGGCATGGTTTCCACATAGGTGCAAAATCAAGACCATGCACTAGGTCAATGGACTGAAGCTCGAGAGGGAGCAGAAGGAGGAAATGAGGGAGGGGAAGGAGGAAATTAGGGAGGGGGAGGGTATGGCATCAAAGTTTGTAAAGACACAACACCATATCATGCGCGTGCATATCCAATTCCATGTGATCTTGAAGCAATGCTTAAACATGAGGTTGTCCACTATGCTAGAATTGGAGGATCCTTGAAGAAATTGCAAAAGTAACTAAATCTCTAGGTTTAACGTGTCTAGCATTGTCTGATGGTGGCAGAAGGCCACAAGTACCTGGATGTTTTGTCCTATAATCCATTGAGCGAGAACCAACAGGGCAGCAAATTCCAGAGTTTTGAGTAGCTGGGGCAAATCCTTGGGGAGAGGTGGTCATGCAGTGATGGTCCACCACTCTTTGATCTTCAAGTTCCAAAGGTCTTTCATTGCAGCCTGGTCAAACCAGGTGGATGCATTCCAATCTTTGGGTCACATTTGGGGACAATCTTGTGGATAGACTCAGTGTATGTGTGTTAGGAGGATTGAATTGTGGGTGACTGGGTTTTCTTGAGTTGTTTGTCCAGGCTAGAAGGAATTGATGTATACAGTGTTGGGGGAGGCACACGTGACATGGCTGACCCAATCAAGTTGACGATGTCAGTGAACAGGACAGTGCTGTTGAACCACTTCCTGATTGTGTCGTTCCTGATGGGTTGTTATACCTCAACATGTAGTTTTGTGATGCTGAGTATTGTACACAGATTGACTTGTGGTGGAAGATAATGAGGATGAGTTTGATGCAAGGCAAGCCAAGAATATGTGCACCCCCAGAAGGCTGTGTTGATGGGTATTGCTGGGTAAATCCTGTACTTGACAGCAAGAGAGACGTATGGGCAACAAAAATGCTTTGAATGCACAGACTTGAGAGTACGCTTCTTGACTTGCGTTTTGACCTTGCGGTCATCTTTCAGGTCTAGGAGCCAAGGTATCAAAAAGTGTTGGTACATGTGATGTAGCCATCTTGAACAGGCATCTTCTTGTCCAGGTCCACCATGGAAAGTGGCTTGGGGAGGCTTGAGGGGAAATGCATGGTTTCTGGTTATGAGGACTTGGAGCCATTCCTTCCGATGTAGTGCATAGTAAGTCCAACTTTTGCAAAATGCTGGTAAATGAACTAGCAGGCTTCTCAATATATTTTTTTGTTCCAAACAGGAGTGCTCCACCATCAATGTAAATTTGATAGAACAGATCAAACAAAGTGCCTTTTGTGCTGATTCTTTGTCCAAGTAGTCTGCTGGAAGTTCTTTTTCCATCAGCTTTTGGTAGGTAACAGTATTTAAGTCTCGACAAGTGTGCATTCCATTTATTATGGTCTCAGATAGTGCCCGCATGACAAAGAGGAATAGAAGGGGAGCCATGTTGTCTCATTGTTGCACTCCAACTGTGTATGGTATGTGGACAGTTTCCTTTCCAACAGTAAGTTTGACTGACATGTGCTGGAATATTCTGTCAGGTAGAAGATAAGACAATTTGTTTGGTCTGTTCAACAAATTACGCCTGGCAAAGGCACCACTCATGATAACATACCGTTTAGTTTGCTGAATGACACACTGTATCATGGCCATTAAGTGTTGGTCAGCTGCACTATCCAGTTTCAATTCCAATGGTAAGTTTGACTGACATGTCCTGGTATAATCTGTCAGAAAGAAGATAAGACAATTTTGAATGTTCACCAATGTTACCCCTGACAAAGGCACCAGTCATGATAACATATGGGTCTTTGCCCTATCGTGCACCAGAGCCAAAAACTGCACCAGGGCCACGCTGGGCATAGCTTTCTATATAACATTCAGCTGTATACAAATCTATGTTGAGCAACTGTAGAATTGCATAGAAAAATCATTTTGAATTGAATATAAAAGTATATAGACATTCATAAGATACTCTGCTGGTGCAGTTTTTGGTTTTGGTCCTCCAAAGATAAGTTATTAGGATGTGAATATGTATAAAAACGCCGGTATAACAATTACTTAGACAACACAGAATTACATAAAATTCGATACAAAATCTGCTGGTGCAGTTTTTGGCTCTGGTGCACGAT
>JAVCKV010563155.1:0-10742 GCA_032274145.1 Herpochondria borealis | reverse complement strand
TTGGGAGAAGAAAACAAAGATGCCATCGTAAGCACAGACCCGCCCCGCCCCACTGCTACATCTTCCGAGCATTGCATTGTACTTCATCATTTTCGTCATGAGAGAGTACGCTCCGCGTGAGGACTTAGGGCACTGTCCGCTACTTTCAACCAAGAGGTTTTTGTGGTTGACCTTGTGGACAACTGTCGCAACGGTGACAGTCTTTAGATCGTCGCTGAAGGCGACTTCCATACGGTGCTGACCACTGGCGGTCTCAACCGAGTATTTGCCCGTTTCGGAGATTTGGAGTTGCCCACCGGATGATTGAGCAAATCTATGAAGTTGCCGGGACATCATCTTGCTCGTATCTTCCTTGGAAGGGGTAGACGACCGTGGCCGATCAGCGTCCCGACGGAGCTGATAACGCATTTTATAGGCCTGTAACAACCAATTGTCAGATTCACTGCGATTACAGGATGGGTGTCCTGACATGGTTTGAGATGAATCGGCATTGAGGGGAGTAAGGGGCTCGCTCATGGTGAAGACGCTTATCGTTGCTACTGGAGTAATTCAGCTGGAGGCCGGCTTTTTTGTGAGCGATACAGAAGTTGCAGCAAGACTTGTCCTCTGTTCATGTTGAAGCAGCGTTAGTCCCAAGACCCCAGCTTCAAAAATAATCGTTCGTCGTGACTCGCGGAACATGTCGTGGACATTATAGGACAGACCTCTGACATAATAGTCACCGATTCAGAAAACATGGTCACTAGCTAACGCCAGTCCTGAAGGACCATTCCTCACAGAGTGTGGGCAATTCTCAGTCTGACTTGCGGAATTCCTGTTCTTTGAAGACCTCCTCCTTCAATTCGGGGTAATATCTGCCTGTGAAGCCCTACATTTCTCTCTCTAGGAACGGGATTATTTCACCTGCCTTGAACAGCAGGACGTTGTTCTGTAGACCCGGACGCATGCCTGCCGCCTTCTACCGAAGGTACTCGACACGCGGGTCGATCGTGCACGGGCGTAGAGCACGAAGGGATAGCGTAATCATATTAATCCTCCTCTCTCTAGGAAATCAAATAATGAGCTACTACTCTAGTAGAGCGGCCAGTAGGTAGCTAACGTCTTGCATGGACAGAACTGCTCCTCGGCTGCCAGGCAGATAGTCGAGTAGGACGATAACATCTTGTATGTTTTAGTTTGTATAATATAAGAAGTTGTCCCGAATCACAATTGTTCTTCCACCCGATACATTACAAGCTGTCGGCGCCCATTGGCGCCCTGTTTGTCGACATTGAGGGCAGCAGAAACCCTCACGTCTTCGTTCAAGTGCGCTTCTTGCTCGCCACCTTAGCACAGAGAGTTTAGTGGTGGGGTAGTCTCCGTGTTGAGCTGGTCATTCGGGAACTACATCTTGTATCTTCTCTTTCTAGTTACTAACACTATGAACAACCGAGGACGTCACCAAGCAAAGTAGCAACGTGATTTTGTTAAAACTTCTTGTGTCTCAGATCTTGTGGTCGATCATTATAGTGCCACGAATACCTAGTTTAGGGCGTTGTTGCTTGGGCTTGCTTCACCACAGCGAAAAGCAAGTCCGCCGTCCCTCACCTACTCATCCCGAAACTGAACAACAGCCGCCCCGCCAAGAAGGACGATGGACGACAAGGTCATTCTACGGACTGCCAAGAGTACTGCCGCCTTCTATGCAGGCAGCTTGCGATTGGCGTCGCTGGACCCAGGCCCGATGTACACGATTGAGACCGCGTGTGGTTGAAGACCGTCTGTGTGATAGGAGAATGTTGTGGAAGTTCAAAGTGAGAATCTTGTCCAGCCTGAAAGTTGAGGCTGGACACGACCATCTTCATTACTTATAATGTCTTTCGAGCACGTGTATCTTCTTATAATATCAAAAGTCATAGAAGAAGTGGTACACAAATAAGGTGGTAGGGATATTTCGGAATGTCATCTAGGCCCAACCAGTGTCAAGCGCGTGTGAATGTGTTGCATTGCAGGGTTCAACAAAAATTGGTGGCTGCAACCTGGAGTTAGGGATCATGAGCATGGGCGGAGCATGAGGTGATTGGCGTGAATCAATGTATGTGTGCCGCAGAAGAGGGGTCTGGCAATGAAAGAGAAAACTCTTGGGCTAACCGACAGGACTATGGCTTCTTCCTCGATGTGTACTAGCTAGGCTAGAGATCACATACGACCTGCCTCGGCGGCATTGAAAATTTCGAGCCATAACACCTCTCGAGCTGGGGTTCTTCTCCGAAACCATCTAGGTCGCCTGCTCATTCTTCTGGACAGGTCATCTTGATAGTTCACGGGGAGATAGCACGAACATTTCGACGTCAAACACAGCCGGGCGGCTCCTCCAATGTCCTGCCCGACGCAGCGACAGAGCGCGGCTGAGGGTGCGCGGTCCCCTCGAAGACTGAGATGCCTTTGCTGTTTTCTGTAGGCATTGAACTCGAGTCAGTTGGTACTGTGGCAGCAGGACGTCGACAGCATTGATGTGCTTGTTAGCCCCGGCGACCTCCGATCTTCTAGCAGTCTTCTCGACATGGGTCCTCGAGGATTTTGTTTTTTGCGAAGATGGCGCATGTAGCCGCCATCATGTGCTGGGGCAGGAAATGAGCAATATTCCATTAAAGGAGCCTTCGATCTTGTGAATTTAGAAGCAGGGAGTTGCCCGGCCATTGTTGTTGTGGTTATCGATAACCAGCAGGAGCCGCGCGGCGGAGGATCTGTTGTTGGACAAGCATGCCAACCATCATTCGGGAGCACCCAACAAATCTCAACTAGGCAATGTATGGTGTATTCCATCGTATGCTGGTTTTGGTTTCAACGAATCTAACGGAAGCAATCGTAATGAAGTCCATCAAGTTGTGGTGGCGCCCACCGTCAGAACTCTTGTGTCCATCACCTTGAAGTTTGGGGTTGAAGTTACAAAGTCGCGCTGGAGAAAACCCTACTGGGTGTGACAGGTTGTGCTGTCGTAAAATGTCTAGAGTCGGTTAAATAGTTGAAAAGGTCAGCATTGTGCACTCTCAACTTACATATGCTTATCCAGAGTGGACCCAGACCCGTTACCTCAGCATCAATGTTGCCTTATGAAAGTTGTGAACATGAAAACAGCATAGAACACCCCTCCTTGAAGTTGCAATATGCCCACGATCACTCACCGGCTTGCGCAGTATCTGATCGGCCGCTCTAAATTGCCCTTTCCCACCCAATCCCTCTCGACATCTCTACACCCCAATTTCTTCGGTCAAAGTGAAGTTGAACCTCCTGGATGTTATCCGATAGGGTTCTTGGCTGGATCCCTCCCATGGGATGTCGCGACAAGTGGGCCAAAACACTGCCGTGTCGCGTTAGAGAGGTGTGACTTCGCATGTCCCTCTCCCGCTGGTCAGAGCACCCTTACTGACTGGGTATTCCATGAGAGCCTAAACTACAACGCATACTCAAGCATCGTCACATGCATGCTATTCTTTGAGAGAATCCTCTGGTTTCTTATAGGATATCATCAACCCCAACCCCTATGCTAAGCAAGAAACAATCAACATCACGTGTCCAGATAATCAGCTTTTTCTGTTTTAAAATCGATTGGTCTTCGTCGTATCGATACTATATCAATGTCTCCCACAAGCACATAGCGGACGATGGGATAGAGGATCCTCTTCAATGTCATCACGGCGACGACGTCTGGGTGGCGAGCGTGATGGTGATCGTTTTCGTTGAGCAAGAACAATTGAATCTTGTGTCTCGATAGAGGCCACGCCGTCACAATCCACAGCAAAATCGTCCCCTCCCATAGCCAATGCCTCCCGCAGAGCTTCTTGTTCGGTAATGAACTCTCGCAGATTCGAGAATTCGAAAGAAAGGTGCGAAGATGAGAACGAGCAGCCCTCCTGAATGTCCGAACAGAATTCACTATCCTCGATGAGGGTAGGTCTGAGTCTTTCTCGGCCGACACGAAGAGGGCTTTCAGGTGCAAGCTCTTGTGTGTACTCTGAAACGCCGACAGGGAGGTCAGAGCAATCAACATGATGGAGCATCGCTTGAGCCATTGTTAGATCACGATGACTTGCCAATGGGGTTTCTGTGGTCTGGTAACACATTTTCTGGTACTGCGAACACAAGCGAGAGAAAATTTGTGTCAGTTCTATACCATCAAGGAGGAGAAGCAAGCTCAGCAGAAAGAAGATGCAGAGAAGCAGCACAGACTTACTTGTTCTTCTCCTCTCGTCAAGTGCGTATGGTGTCGGGGAACAACAATCGGCTCAATAGCTGGTGGGTAGTTGTGGATGATTTGTGGTGCGGTCATGGTGTGGGTTTCTTTTGGATCCTCAAGATTTTGTGGGATGGCCGATTTTTTGTTGTTGTCACATTGATCTTCAAATTGAACTTTCTTCAATCTTGAGTTGGTGCGACATGGGTATTTAGGGAAATGAGTTCTTCGAAGAAGTTCCTTCATCGCAAATGCGTGTCTCAAGTAACTCACATATAAAGGCACCTTGAAGTTGCTTGTTGAAGTTACACACAGAAACACGACTTTCATGCCCCGAAATGTCATGCGTCTCATAGCGTCTCACTAAACCAACACAGGCGGTACGAACAAGTTGGTCCAGAGTGGAGTCATGTTTTCCATGGTGAACACTCTCAAGCTGGATCAGGGAAACGACTGTAATGCATGTACCAAATGGCTAACACGATCGCCCAGAGGAGGTCGGGTCGTCATTTAGATCTACTTAACACCTGTTAGATGTTTCAGATAGGTTGCACTCGGTCGCAGTATATTGAGGGATTTGGTCCTTTCAGATATATTGCTCCCAGTCATCTAGAACTATGATAAAAGCACTTATAACTTGAACCTCCTCTACTCTACCTATGTACTATATTGCTCAGTGTAGTAGCCAGAGCAGATGCGTTGCCGGAGCTCGTTTTTTTGCGGTAGTAGTATCCTCTAAAAACTCGCCCCCGGTTCTCATTGAACAATGGTACAGTGTGCACAGAACAAGGCTTCCTCGTCCTCGGAACCCGCGGCAAGGTGTTCTTCAACGCCAGACCTCGATGTACACGGTACTGGGGGGAGAGCGGGCAAACGTTGGCAGCTTATCTTCCTTCTCTAGCAATTAGCCCACTGTGCTGAGGGCACCCTGACATTCGTCCCCTAACATCTTGATAATACGTGTGCTGCCATATATCGGTTCTAGAGACCCCGTGGTGGGTTCAATGGCTGGGGATCCGGTCCGAAGCCTAGATTGCCAAGTTCACTGCTCCCGCGTGTTGCTGGCCAGGTCGAAGCCATAGAGTCGATTATCGTAGACAATGCAGAAACGAGTAGTTACTGCTTGGGACTTATAGTAAGATTGCACAAGTAACAAGTTCGAAAGTATCAGGATCTATTTCTTGATGGGAGTGGTAGTATGCTCATCATTCCGTGGTGGGTCGACGTTGAACGAAGATTAGGTTCCCTACTAATCCCAGCAGCAAATGCACGTAAGGTTGGCCCAAGGAGTGTCTGGTTGATGTGCGTCACTGACGAAATTTTGACTCCTTCGGAATGAGTTAACGCTTGCCCCAACCAAAATGCGACGCTGCTATCCAGGTATTTGTGCACCAACCCCAACCCCTATCCAACGGTTGGGTCGTGTGTGGCCTACTGCGATCTAAAAGAGTGGAAATAGACAGAAATCATCCTACTCTAGTAGAGGCTGCTAGATACACATTTTCCAGTCAATAGATGCCGTATGGAACAGTTCCATGCTCAAACCCGATGGTGAACGGACCAAAGGGGAGGGCGTATACTGTAATATTCTTCACTTCACTGTTGATGACATCATTGGAGCTAGTTGTTACGAACCTACAGCCCCCAGGATGACTGAGTGAGCTGTTCCCCGATGTGCGCGACATTCCTATGCCACACGTCCTATGAGTCTGGTGGGGGCTTATTGCTTCTAAATGTGCGGAATGTCGCTACGAGATGACATCACGCGATGTTACTGTTCTCCTTCAACGAGCTAAAGGATCTTCGAAGGGTGGATACTGTTTCCCATCACACAAAATACAACTCACGCGCAAGCAACAAAACTAAACAACACTATCTTTCTTCTCACCTCGTGCTCTCGAACAGAATGACAACTGCTCCATCCCTTACAAGTCTGGTGAGCTGTGCCCGAAGGAGGGGGCTCATACGCAACCACAACCTTCGAGACGACGACCTCGCGCCATCATTTGCTTCGTTCCAAGGAAGCTTGATCCTCGCCAGCGCCATTGCCCTTAACGAAAAGCAAAGACTCGAGGGTAAGAGTATTACTATGCCGTTCCGTATCCAATCAGATATTCCAAAGGAGGTCGAGTAAATACCACGCAGATCCGCGAGGAATTGGAGATGCACATCATGATTCGCACGGGAGCGGGAGCTCTTTGTGAAGCTCTCCGCCATGGGCGAAACTATGTGGTAACGTAGCTGGATTATGCTAGTAGTATACGTTGCCATATCATTACATCTACCGCATGCTTGATGCTTTACTTCCTTATCTGTCACACATTGTTGATGTAGTAAACCCGCCATTGTTATTAAGTTTGTTCCCTCGGCGCGCGATGGGGGGAAGGGTGTGAAATGGCCCTGGTCTTTGTGCTGTTTTGCGATGGTGCTCTTGGTGTCTCCTCCCGTCTCTCCCAGGGGCTGACAACTGGAGCAGCCGAACTTTTGAGTTATTCTAGTTTGGTCATCATTTTATCAGAGGCGAGCCATCACGGTGAGGCAGACAGTCTCTCACATATAAACGCACACCTTGAAGCTGATTATTGAAGTTTCAGACTGCCAAACTCTTCTTGGCGACGCGCCTTTCGTGTCATGGTTCGTCTTGGGATTGGCTCACCAAAGCAACGGGAAGCACGAGAGTAGAAGCTTGCTCTTTACGGACTCAGCTTACCCCGACGGCAATTATTCCGGCCATATTTTTTTAACCGACTCTAGAGATGACATCATTGTGCTAAGCTAGATACCATATACGTATCCTCGTGGGAGCTAATGACGTGAGGATGTCGAGAGAGGTCAGCCGAGCCGAGAACACTTTTTATCGGGCTAGGGTGTTGATGATGCAGAGATGACTCTGAAATGTCGCCGCGAGATAACACGATGCTGTTCTACTCATCATTTGTGTGTTGAGCAAAGTATATAATGCAGGGAACAAAATTGGATCCACACTAACTTTCTCACGCGGTGATCTCTCTCTGTGCAAGAACAAAACCAACTTGATGGGTTGATATTATGACAATCAACTTGCTTCACTCCTCATTGATCCGATATGTTGCAATCATTAAACGGGGTAATAAGTAACTAAACGCTAGACGATACATGGTTCTGTTGGTGATACCTGGCACAGCGATATCGAGAGGAGACACCAATGTCACCTGTAATGTGTAATAGCAGCTGATTCTCTAAATAACGAACTCTCCCAGCGGTGCATTTTGTGGCAGCTTGTGGTTGAAGTACCATAGCTGAGATTCTAGCCGACGACACGATTCGTCATGGCAATAAGAAAATGTTGACAGCCGAGCTCAATATGCTAATTTGATTTCTATCCCGGTTTACGTGAAGAAGGACAGAAACGGTGACTATTCTGGATGCGGAAAAATCAAGCCGTTTGGTGCTTCTGACAATTTGGTTGCTATCATGGAACGACGTAAGGTGTTTGCAACTGGCCTGCTTTATATTCAGCGACCGAGACCAATCTCTCTGGCTGGCTCAATGTTTCTGCCATTGGCGGATTCAACTGCAATAACGTCAACAGTTTTTCGTCGAGAAGCCACCAAGGTCTGCTCCATTGGTGAGTGTATCTCCAACCACGACAACGGCTCCTTGGTCATCTCGATCGTTGAATTCTTCCCCTACAAGCATTCACGAACATGATTTCTACTTACAGGGGATTCAGAGCTGTCATTTGCTGATGCAAGCGCTTACATCATTTGAGACTAAGTTGGTAAGTCAGAAAATTGAACAGCTCTAGACGTGCAAGAGAAAATTGGCATCATTACTGAATTTCTCTACGTCAAGAGTTTACTGAGATAACATTGAGCCTCGCTCCTCCTCGTCTGGCCATAGGAATCAGCATACATTGTAATAAAGAAATCTTTATACTCACGTCATCTTATATCTCAATTCTATTGCCACGTTTTAGATTTTCTCAAAGTTTCTTGTCGGGAATACCATGCTGCTCGGTGATGGCTAACGCCCACTTGTGAAGAACCGAATAATCTTTCTTAATGTCGAAGCTAATCTCTGCGATTGCGTTGTAAATCTTGCTGCTCGTTGCTTTGGGTCCCCCGCAGACGGCCAGGCTTACATAAATATCCGCCAAAGTTAGACTGTCACCTACCAAATACACCAAGTCCTTGCTCGGGTGTTTCTTTTGCTTTGTCGCTACTTCCTGCTTTAGCATTCCAAATTTCTCACGAGTCTCTGGCACAGTGCCTTGCAATGTGGAACGATACTTGCAGGACATGAATGTACCGGAAATGAAAGATATGATTGTGAGAACAAAGTCAGGTGGTCCATCGCCTAACATCTCTCGGAACAAGGAAGGATCTTCCCAAGACGCTTTTATGAACATTTGACGGTCAAATTCCAAAAGATCGTCGGCCAGTCCGCACATTCTCACGACCTCTCCACGCGTAGCGGGCGGAACGAGTGAAGCAGCACCTGCCTTACTGTCAGCCCACTCCACAATATCAAACCCGTGCTCCAAAGGTAGCTCTGGTTTTGAAGAATCCGAGAAGATGACAAATCCTACAGGGACAGTCACGCGTTCCCATAACTTCCAACGCCCCAACCTCCACCTCAGGGGGAGTTCACCTGCCATTGGCGCATACTCCAACTGCTTATACTCAAACTTCAAGACATGAAGTGCCCACACTATGCGTTGCGAATAAGGGCTTTCCGTCAGACTCAAAAGCTCGAGCCTGCTGTAATCGGTCTGAATCGACATGAGGAGAGAGAACTGTGAGAGAGAAGGTATACTGCGAATTTGGTTTGCAGATTCTCTCTGTGCAGAAATTATGCTTCTGTGCAGGATGCGGAAAAGATATGGGGGAAGGAACCGTTAGATTGCACAGATGAAGAACCTAATAGAACATCAAGGCCTAATAGGTTGTGAACTTTTTCCGAAACTTCGTTGTGAAGAACCCAAAAGAACATGAAAAATACTGTATCCTAAAACAAGTGTTAAAAATGGCGACATCGAACCCAAAAGAAGATCATCAGCATGCTATGCGCCCTAGATCCATGCTATACTGTACTGCGCTGCGTTGCGTTGTTAACTGGTAGAGAAATATGGTACAAGTACTCCCATCGCCTGTAATAGTATTTACTTAAAGCAACTCTTCTTTACTCACTTATGCCAAACAGCGCCACGTCCCACCTACTTTCCCATTGCACAAAATGCAATCCAAGCACAGAAGCCAAACGCACAACTGTATCCTCCTTCTCTCGCCTCCTGCCCTCAACAGAATGGCAAATACTCAAATGAGGTGCTGTTTGGTGCTCAATCATGCCCTTTTTCAACTTTGCGAGGGGCGTACCGGTGGTACTTCTCTCTATTCCTGGAAGACAGCTACTAGCTCTAGTCATCGCGCTTATTTGCTTGCTGCTCATCTCCGCGAAAGGTCGTAGTGTCGTCGAATTAGGGGTCTTCAATCATTAATTTGATGGCAAGTGTTCTCATTGAAGGCAGGCCATCATGCCCCTACTAGGTCGACTAAAATGACCCCTGAGACGATGGCGCATCTTTCTTGGATACTTTTGTATTGGAAACACTACTACGCGCTTTCCATCACAGAGCAGCTCAAACGTTCTCATTATTCTCACTTCTTTGCTCTCTCTCTCAAACAGAATGACAAAGCCTCCATCATCGTCCCAACTGAAAGAAAGATCCGATGAAACCTCGATGCCTCATCATGACAGTGCTGCGTCACCGCCACCACCACTCCAAAGAAGCTCCTTGATCCTCGCCTACGCCATTGCCGTGAACGAAAAGCGACGACTCGAGGGCAAGGTTATGGATGATATCCCGTTTCCCGTCCTTATTCCAAAGAAAGAGGTCGAGTAGTACTACTAGTGGATTTTGGAGATGTAGCTACAACGCATAGTAGTGCCCACTCAAAAGGCCAAGAGGAGGAAGAACGGGTGGAATATTGCCTCATCAACAATGATGTTTTCGTGGTGTCATCCATCCATCGATATTGAAAATAACATTGTAACAACCATTCTCTCAACCCATTACGGCGTACAACCATTCTTTACTAGCTGCTTTTGCATTGTTTTGCCATTGCTATTGCTAGACATAGTCTCGAAGTAGTGTCTTGCCTACTCTCCGCATTGAGAAGAAGTGGCTGCCTGCCTGTCTGCCAAAAAACAGAGCCGATCAGGAAGGTCGTTCATCCATTCAAAAAATACGCCCAACAATTATTAACCACGCAATAGTCGATATGATTAATTGTGTTTCGCTTTTTCTGTGAACTTTCCATCAAGGCCTGTGTCGGTTCAAGCGTCGATTCTAATGCGGCTAACACTAATATTTTGTTCGCTTTATTAACTGCGATATCTGCCATGGCGCGATCAATTCTGATCACCTTGCCCCCCGTTGGCAGGCAGGTTTGCTCAGCTAATTGCCCTAATGTCGAACAGGTGCAGACAACCAATCGGCTATCTAGCGAAGCTTCAATCAATAAGTCTTGAAATTGGCGCGTCAGTT
>JAVCKV010563154.1:15668-34295 GCA_032274145.1 Herpochondria borealis | reverse complement strand
GTGTTGTTAGATACCGATAATGATGGAACGCCTGAAACACTGGCGAGTGCATCCTGCGCTTTCAATACCGGAGCGGTTCCTGTCGGGTGTACCGTTACCCAAAACGTGACTCTCCCAACAGTGACTGAAGACACCACTTATCGAGGAAGGTTGATGTTGAGCTTTGGCGCTGCAACTCCTGTGAATGGTTGCGGCAATAATAGTTACGGTGACTCTGAAGATTTTTTACTAACCGCTGATGTGCAAGAACTTATAACGTTGAGCGATGTCAGTTCGCCAGAGGACGGTGGCCCTATAACGGTTACTGCTACTTTGTCGCACGATGTCAGTGATGCTGCAGGGTTTGTATCATTCACGGTGGACTACATTCTTGCGGACGGTACAGCAACTATCGCAGACAATGACTATGCAAACTCATCGGGTACATTGACGTTTAGTGGCCAAGCCGGTGATGTGCAAACTTTTACGGTTGTGCCAACGGCCGATGTCATTCCAGAAGGTGATCAAACCATCATCGTTAGCTTGCAAAACCTATCGAACACCACTCACGGTATTGATATTAGTGACACCGCAACGGTCACTCTCGTGGAGGATGATTCGGAAGTGAGTTTAACGATGCTTAAGATGGTAGATGATGCATCGCCAAATATCGGTTCAACGATTGTGTTCACTCTACAAGTGAACAATGCAGGGCCAGACGATGCTATTGCCGCATTTGTGGGGGATACGCTCCCGGCAGGGTTTGGTTCGGTCACGCCGGTGTCGGTGCCGCTCGGGACCAGCTTTGCCGTGGCTGGAAATGCGATCAACTGGACTGGCATAGATATTCCAAGTGGCGGTTCAGTGAGTGCAACGTTCTCAGCAGTCGTCTTAGCACCGTAATTGTCTCAAAAGCTGCCACTTTAAAAACCCGTTGTGGGATGTGGTGGGAAGCGCAAGAAGGTGGTATACTTTCTGGCTGCACAGCGTGGGGCCATTTTTCTGGCATTAACCGGCTAAGCAGGTAAAATCTGGTTGACTCTTGCGGCGTCAGTCGGTCTAATACGCGTTCCGCAAAATACCTGAATGGCCAGGTAGCTCAGTCGGTAGAGCAGGGGACTGAAAATCCCCGTGTCGGCAGTTCGATTCTGTCCCTGGCCACCATAGTATTTTTCTACGCTACATTAACTTATTCATCTGCATCTCATCTGTCCGAACTGCCGACTTGTCGTCACCCTAGGCGGGCCCGTTCGATTCTGTCCCTGGCCGGCTCTACCCACTTAACGGGGGATGGGCATTCACTAAACACGATTGATAATACCATCCCACCCACAATGGGCATAGCGCAGTCGCTGATCGCTTTGGCGTTGCCGTCCACATCGGTTTATCTGAACGCTGTTGCATTCTATAAAAGACGGCCTGAGTCAGGATGTCAAGAGGCATAGCTACCACATCTTATGCGCGACGCAAGTTTTAAGGCCATTTTTTTCGTTAAATCTGCATTTTTGGTGCGTAGCGCGTAGTAGCATAAACCTGCAAGATCAGCACTGAGCTGAGCTGCCAAATCTGCCGCACTACAGTTTGATAAAAGTTCGCCCTGATCAATAGCGGCCGCGAAGATGCGTGTAAACAGTAGATCGTTTTCGTCCAATAATGCGCTGAGTTTGGTTTGAATTACTGTTTGCTCAACGCCTGTTTCTAGTGTTGTCTTAACTAAAAAGCAAGCGGGCACCGGCGCTTCAGGGTTTGACGCTGGGTGCGCATATTCGACGAAGTCTGAGAGCATTTCCAGATTGGTTCGTTCACCCTGAACCAAGGCTGCTCTAGCCTGATGTATCCACTCAACATAGCGATCCATGGCGGCACAGTAGAGTTTTGCTTTGCTGCCAAAAGCTGCGTATATCGAACCAGGATGCATACCAGTGGCGTGCTCTAGGTCTTTTAAAGATGTGCAGGCATAGCCTTGCGACCAAAAAAGTGTGAGCGCGTTGTCTAACGCTCTGTTTTTGTCATGACTGGTGTTCATGCGCACTAGATTAGGGCTCTGGGTGATAGATTTCTAGTTTTTTTTAGTTACTGAGTAAAGCAACTTGAGCAATCACTCAAAATTGCGTAATATGGTCTCAAAGTAGCGAGCTGATCGCGTCGGGTTAGATGGCTTACCAATCAGCTGCGCGAAGGGTTGTATTTGACACGGCTTACTCAGAGACATAAATGAACAGACTTCAACTAATCTATAAGTCATTCCAGCGCCTCCACATCGGCACCCAGCTCTGGATGATGCTAGTCCTTGGCCCAGCGATCTTTCTCCCACTTTTCGCCATGACCGGCCAGCTTGGACCGTGGGTTGCTATTTTGTCCGTTCTTGGTTTTGCCCCAGCACCAACACTAATTTGGCAAGAGTCCGGATTCTCCCGGAAACTAGCTATTGCCCATGTCATTTTCTGGCCACCACTGTTAGCGTTAGTCGCTTGGTATTTTTTGACCCATGGATTCAGCGGTACATTTGAAACTTGGGTTTACTTAATCAACTCCATTGTTTTGGCAATCTCGCTTGTGTTCGACGTGCAGGAAGTGAATAAATGGAGGGCAGGTGCTCGAGCTGTGGCCTGATGCTTACAAATTATCGTGAAACAAATCCACCTCTAAATTTACATCGAGAAACACTATGAATAGAACAGACGATGTCATGGCTGTAGAAGCCGTTGTCCAAGAGTACAGTCAAGGTACCGCTGATCGTGATATTGCGCGATTGCAAAAGGTATTTCATGAAAACGCGGTAATGTCCGGTTATCTTGGACCGAATCAATTAATCGGTTCACCACGACCGTTTTACGACCATCTGACAGCCAATGAGCATGGCGACGGGTACATCACAAAGATCACACATATTGAGGTGATTGGCCGCACTGCAGTTGCACGTTTGGTTGAAGATGACCTTTATGGGATGTCCTTTGTGAACGACTTTCATCTACTCAATGTTGACGGTGAATGGAAGATCGTATCTAAGCTCTTTCATCACGATTGACACACAATACACACAGCTCTTAATGAGCCGTAAATATCATTCTCAAGAGAGGACATAACAATGCCACGCATTACCGCACTGCCACGTAACGATCTTGATCAATACGAACCGATCTTTAAACAATTCGAAGGATTGTTTGGTTTTTTACCGAACGACTATTTGACAATGGCTCGCAAGCCAGGCTTTCTTGAGGCTGTTGTCAAATTAACCGAAGTTGCGCTATTGGCCGATAGCCCACTGCAACCCGATCTCAAGGTATTACTAACCTATGCGAGTTCAAGCGCTGCAGGCTGTGCATACTGCACAGCACATGCAGGTGAACTCGCAGCAAAGAACGGCATCACAGTAGAAAAGCTGCAAGAGATAAAAAACTATCAAACCAGCGATCTCTACTCGCCCGCCGAACGCGCGGCGATCACGCTCGCTAACGGTGCTAATACAGTTCCGAACTCAGTATCTGATGAAGATTTTGCGACCGCACGCGCGCATTTCAGCGACGAACAGATTGTTGATATTATGGCGGTCTTGGCGATGATGTCCATCTACAATAAATGGAATGACACGCTGGCGACTGAGTTGGAAAAACCTCCCACGGCCTTCGCCAAAGGAAATCTTGGTGCAACCGGCTGGGCGCTCGGAAAGCACAAGGCCGTTTGAAGGGGTTTTCTACACATTGTGGCTGCTTGGGTTGTGATACCGCAGAAAGGAATCACGTGATAAAAGAAATTGATTTGCGTAGCGCACCCCTTTTCAGCGTCATCCTACCTGTGCAGCGCAATTGTCAGCTGAGCACGGCAAATGCCACCAGTGGATAATCCCGTGCAGTAAACCACCGATGCCTAGGCCCAGTATAAAAGCAGCTAGCGAGGCATTTCGCGAATCGCGTTTGACCGCTTGAGCAACACTAGAAAGAGTAAAAGCACACCAGAGAGTAGTGTCAGTGCACCCGATCTAGAGTTGTTGCCACTGCTCGTGCCCGACCCGTTGGGCGCTTCAATGACAGAGGCATTGGTAGTTCCTTCAACGCTTCCGGTGTCACCGGTTGTTTCGGCTTCGGCTTCGATTTCAATTCCACCAGTTGCAGTCGCTTCAATGATGGTCGTTGGGTTTTGCGACTCTGTAGAAGACTCACTAGCGGCTTCTCGAGCGCTGCGATTGGTATTGTACTGATCACAAAACGAACTATCCCCATTGAGCACCAGAGTCGGAGCTAACGAATCATCGTCGGCAACAATTGACATATCGTTGGCTCCCGGTTGCATCGACAGCAGGATACTCACGGTCTCATCGTTTAGTAAAGACGGATCAATCGGTAACGCATGTCGATTACCCGGCTCCCATGCGCTAGCGTACTCATTTATTAGAGCGCTAGTATCAGGAACATTATCTGCAGACTGGCCCACCTGCCAATCATTGTGACTACCTAACCCGAGCATTAGAGTGCCATGGCCATTGTCTTCACCTACGGTTATTTCCAGATGAGCGGATGCCACAGTAGGCGGCACATCCTGCAGAGAAAAACCAAGTAATGTAGTACGAGATACATCATCTACGCGCAGCTCACCTGAATCGCTCAAAGCCCCTCCATTAACATAAGCCTGCTTGCTATGCGCCACGGACAATACGCCCGATTGGCAAACATTCGACTCTGGTGCCTCCTCAGCTGCAAGCCAGTCAACGATCAAATTAGTGCTGGTTTCGTTGACAGTTTCTTCTGTGATATTGTTTTCCACAGTTTCACCATTTCCACTTTCTACAGTTTCATTATTCCCGCTTTCTACAGTTTCTACATTCCCACTTTCCTCAGCTTCATCAGTAACGCTTTCTTCCTCTGAACTATTTTCAGCCTGACTTTCAGAAGGTATACGTTCCGACTCGGGAGCGATGTCCATAATCGATGCAGCGAAACCCCGCATATCGGTGTTCACCAGAATCATACGATCAACAGCATGATCGGTCGACCGACCTGAGATCTGCAAGTAATGTACACCAGCGGAAAAATACTGGCGCAGCTGGCTTGAGCCACCGTTCACATGATCTTCAGTATTAGCTCCCCACGACCACTGACCAAGCTGATTCTGGAACGCTTTCGTCCAGCCATCCAGTTCATGTTCACCGTCGATATTTTCTCCAGTAGGAAAACGCACCCAGGAATCATTACTGTCCAGAGCTGAATCCCCACCAGCTATATAACTGCGCCAGCGAAATTCATAGTTGCCAGCATTTTCAATTTTAAAATGGTAAGTGATGGCATCACGATCAACAGCGGCATTGGGTGCCAGGCGAATCGGTCCCGTCCAGTGCAGGTATCCAGTGCCTTTGAAGTCAGCAACCTCAGTACGAAGCTCCCACTGTCCTAACACCGGCATTGACTCAGTCTCAATCACCAGAAGGCCATCCGACTCTAAGAAAACGTCGGAATCCGCTAACGCGGTTTGGCAGATGAGGGATTGACAAACAAGAGCTGCAGTAAGGCTCACACCCAACTTCATTTGTTGAAAGGTAGATTTCATGGCAGGCAGTTTAAGCTTCATCATTGTTCAAGCGGAACCAGTGTTTTTTGCTTAAAAGATATCGGCCAGAACCGGATAGGCTGAATAGCGCGGCAGTAAAATGAGATGTTGACAGGCACAGTCAGCAGCAAACTGAGGCAGGCCTCTCAGTGCAAATAGTCGAATGGCTGCCAGCCCTATCATTTAAGTACTTTCACATCACATTGGATGCGAAGTCCATGACTATCGTCGCGTTGGCTCTACCCAATTGACGAGAAATGGGCACTCATAAAACACGATTGATAATACTCAACATCCGTGTAGTCGGCTCCGGGCAGGGTTTATGCATTGTCAGTGACACCCAAAGCACTGACGATATGTACATGAGCAAGTATTCAGTTATCACTATAATTTTCGTCTTGATTTTGAGTGCATGTGGTGTGCGGAACGAAGAGCCGCTGGAGGGCGCAACTACCAGTGTGGCATCTACATCAAGCGTATCAACTAGCAGTAGCTCTGTTACTGGTAGCATTTCTGATACGTTTTCTTCACTACAGAATACAAACCCGGACAAACTTGCCAACGATGAACAAGTAGAAGGGCGAGGGTTGGTGGTCAAATTGCGCTTTAAGGACGAATACACTGGGTTCTGGAAGAACGAAACACGCGAAGATTCCCAGACGACAGAGATAATGCGCATCACTTATGGCGTAGATAAATATCATATAGAGTATTTTTATGACCAATCCAGCGGATCGAATGCTCTTATGCAGAACTGTTACATTCGTTCCGGTCACACACAGCGTGATAAAAGCGCTGAAGGTCTTTGGTTTGTTTTGAACAACACGAACGGTAGTGGGGACCCGGTTTACACAGAGGATGGTTGGGTCTTGGCTGGCGACAAGTTGGAATACACCTATTTCAGTAATGGCGTGGCAAAAGATTTCTTAGCACGGACTTATAGCGAAGCATTCAATGGCTTATCCGTGGACGGTTTGCAAATATGTGGATCAGACGACGAATAACGCTGTTGGCCACTGCGTTCAGTTCCCAGCATCGAGTTTGTGTGGCGCCTACCAGGCAAGCAATGACTGTGGTATAAAGTAAACAACCCAACGGTTAGACTGCCTAGTGGAGTTGTCTTTCCACATTATCGAATCACATCGTCCATAGACCGTTACCTTTATTTATTACCTGGAATATAGAACATCATGGACGCATTAAACCTAGCCAATGTTTTGCGTAAATGCACATCAGTATTTGCAGTTGTAGTGAGTTGTGCATTAGCTGCCTGTGGAAGCAGCTCATCATCAGATACTGAGTTATCAACGGATTCTGTTGAGAGTACCAGCGGACTGAATAATAACGGGCTGATAACCGAGAACGAAGACACGTCGGGCCAGCAAGTGGGGGTGGCCATACTCAGCCCAGCAACTGAAAACTCAACAGATGGTTCTGCAGCAGTTGAGCGTGCAAACTTGATTAATCAGATCACACCGAGGTGCATTGTTGTTGGCGAGCCGTTTACGTTAACGGTATTGGAGCGTAAAACGACCGGTGAAGGCATGGAGCCTGAGTTAGTAAACGTTACCCGCTTTGCCTCTATTATCCAAACCAATAGCACCGCTCTGGAGATCATCTCCCGCACTGATGAATCTGTGAGTCTGGTGATGAATAAACAAGATCTGGCTTCACTGACATCAGAAATTGAAAATGGATCGATAACCTCTTATCTTGGCGCATTTGACCGAGGTTCACCTCCATCGTCAGTTTTGCGTAAGCCAGTAGTTGGAGGGTGCTATGTTGCACTTCGACTGGACAATGATCGATATTGCGGAACCGCGTTTGGTAAAGCGGCCACGATTAATTTGCAATTAATAGATGAAGGAATTTCAGTTACCGCCTGTGAGATAGACAATCCTTTAGGCTTTCCAATAATCGACATAACACCGGAGTAACCTTTAGGGAAAAAATGATGCTGGCTAGTGATTAACGGCGTGTAATACCGATTGCGCAACGACAGGGTGGCTGAGATACCCCTCAATGCCATGATGATTCTGAGTCGGGTTCTTGATACCACTAAAATTAATGATCGCAGGTTTTACTTTAAAGTTTGCATCGTTCAAAGGATAAGGTGCAAATACGTCCTGTTTATCATAAGCATTTACCCATGATTTTATACATTTAGGTCGTATTAATGGTTTGAGCCGATCGCGGATGTATGGAATCCCCATAGGGCAGCCAATGGTCATGAACAGGGAAATATCAAGGTTTTCTGAGGTTTGTCGCAGCACGTTGAAAGACACTAGAGATCCTAAAGAGTGACCTATAACGACGGTTTTTTCATCTGTGAGCTTGTCGGCAACCGCACTGTTGATGGCTTTTTTCACTCGCGGGTAACGTGTATACAGAAATATATCTCGAAGAAATAATTCAAACGCTGTTTCGGTAAACCCCGCTGAATATTTTTCTAATGCCTTCATAGTCGCCCCGATCCATTCCCGATTCTGTCTAGCTCGAATACTGGTGTTGCCACTATGAAAAAATTTTAATTGTGCGTCTGTGATTCCTGCTGCCATGCGAATTGATTCGACCATTTCAGCTTTAAAGTGCATAAACTCTCGGTTAGCTGATCTTGTGCATCGCGATTGGACGGCTGAATCGACTGTAGATTTGAGTTCAATTTCCTGAGCGAACGCCGCAAGTTGATCACCGTAATAGGGGAAATCAAATTCGATGTCAGTTGGAAGTTTAAAACCTGAGTCTGAAAGTGTTTCTATTAGGGAGTTCTGCCACTGTTGCTTAAGTAAGCTGGGATTCAATCCATCTTGGGCAATTCCATGTACTAACAGAATTCGTTTGGACTGTGATATTTTTTCAGCTACTTGTTCATCAATGAACGGTCTTATTGACGAGGTTGAGCTCACGTTTGAAAATTCGCTGCTTTCCATTGTATAACTTCCAACTCTAATAAGATTTGATCTTGTGAGCGATATGCGCCACGGACAAGATGAGATCTAAAATTATATAAAATGCTTAACGTTTGAAATTAACCACGGTTAGCATCCCTAACTCACAGCTCCCTGATCACCGTGTAGCTTTTGTATCTCAGGCAAGTTTGACGTTAGCTGAATTGCGTCGATTTGAAAGTGCGAATCACCACAAATCATGTTACTTCCTACCTCTGCATTGTCCATAGCCCAGTGTTGATTGCCCACAAGGATGGTAAAGAAACGCGATTGTGATATTTACCACGTAAGTTGAGCGAATTTTTATGAAAGGATGTTGCGTCTGGTTTGAATGTATCCTTAACTACTGGTCAGGATTAGTCTTGAAAATTACGATACCGCTGAATATTAATGTTTCATTGGGGGCTGCCCGCTCTGCTTCGTCTCTTGGTTATTCCGTTAGTCCTGCTGTAGGGCATGACAGGCTGGTCGAATCTTTGAGTCGCCGAGAGATCATGCTGCAGGGTTTGTATTCCCTATCAGGTTATGACGCCGATTTTCTTGGTGTAGATGGTGAGAGAGTAGATCTGCCAGTACTGACCGAGTTAGGCGAAAACAGTGTAGCCCCTGTCACCGATTCAGACGCTGAGCTTAGGTATCACAACTTTTCAGTGATCATGCACAAAGAGCGTCGGTTGGCTCTGTATACGGCTGCAAATGTAGATTGGCGTATTGACCTCAGGGAGATAGACGGTCGGGTTCCTGTCAGAGAAGAGTTAAACAGTGGTGCAAAATGGATAGAAGATCCAAGAATATCTTCTGAACATCAATTACCTGAGTTGTTTTTTGACGAAGATCGTCGCGGACCTGAACTGCGAAGTAGCTTTGATAAGGGACACGTTGTAGAGCGCTCATCCGTAGCATGGGGACAAAACTATGAACAGATGGCTTTAGCAAATAGGAACACTTTTTTTACAACCAATTGTTCGCCTCAAACCAGGGACTTTAATCAGTCCACGCGCGACGTATTAAATTGGCGTTCACTAGAACAGCTGATTTCAAGCGAGCAGAATCACGAAAAATTGTGTGTTTTTGCTGGGCCTGTTTTGGCACCAGATGATGTCATTTTCCGTGGTGTGGATACAAGAGGTACCGTTGAAATAAAGATTCCAGCTGCGTACTGGAAAATTGTGGTTGCGAGAGGGACAAATGGCCCTGAAGTATTTGGTTTCATGTTGGAGCAGGATCTTTCAGAAACCGATGTGGAATTTGCAGTGTCCGAAAAATGGACCATACATCAACGTAGCATTGAACAAATTGAAGAGAAGCTCGTTGGCTTGATAGACCTGAGTTGGTTTAAAACCTTCGATCAATTGGGGGTAAATAACTGAGCTGACCTGAAAAGAAAACTGAAGCTACTGATCCGCTTACGTTTATGGGCTGGGTGAATTCTTAAGGGGTTGATAAAGTATGAATGGTAATGAAAAAAGTAAAAGACTAAAGGCTTATTTGGAACAGGTTGCTCCTGGGTCATTTGATCGGGGATCAACTAGTGCTGGAATGTTAGAAGAGGCCAGTGTTTCATTGCCTGGTATGAATGTCGCTATTGATCGTTTAGCAACTGACAAGGAACTAACACCATCAGAATCTGTTTCAATCGAAGCGATAATTCATAAAAAGCATCGTCCAGCTGTATTTGTAGTCAATAACACCTTCGAAGATCCCCCAGACCCCTGGCAGCATTTTGGGGATGCGAACAACCGCAAAAATATTGAGAAAAATATACCGTCCATTGGTCGGGTAGAGTTGCCACCTGGCTCTGGAATCGCATTTGGAGGTACTGCATTTGTTGTCGGCGAAGGCCTTGTGATGACCAATCGCCATGTAGCTGAAAAATTTGCGAGTGGTCTTGGCATTCGCAATCTCAAGTTCAGGGTACATTGGAGTGCTGGCATCAATTTCAGAAAAGAGGTGGTTCCTACTCCCGATGTTTCAGACCTTGTGGTGTCAAGAATCGAAATGATTCATCCCTACTGGGATATGGCTCTATTGCGTGTCGAGGGTTTAAGTGCTGACCAAATTCCGCTGGATATTTCTGTGAGCGATCTCGACAACCGTATTGGAAAAGATATTGCTGTCATCGGTTACCCGGCTCAGGACTCGAGAAATAGTATAGATGTTCAGAATGAAATATTTGGTGGGGTTTACAATGTAAAGCGGCTTCAGCCTGGAAAGCTTCAGCCGAGAAAGAATATAGAAAGTTACCAACAAAACGTTCACGCATCTACACACGACGCGTCGACGTTAGGCGGCAATTCGGGGTCTGCGGTAATTGATGTAGAAACAGGTGCGGTCATTGCTCTTCATTTTGCCGGTAGGTACTTGGACGCTAATTTCTGTATTCCAACCTTTGAGCTTGCTAGAGATTCCCGAGTTGTTAATGCGGGTGTTAATTTTCGTGATGGAATACAGTTGACAGATCAATGGAGCCATCGTTGGAGTTTCGCTGACCAAATTGCAGCGCTGGATAGTGAACAAGCCGTTATTCCACCGGGCACACAATCTACGAATGCTGTCACTGACGATACAAGTTCGGGCATACAAAACCTGGATGCATCCACAGCTGAAACATCTGGCGTCTCGTTCGTTGTCCCATTGAATATCACTATCTCAGTTGGTGATGAAGGCCTTGTCGTTGTGGATGGCGCTAGCACGTCAGCTGCTAATCCCACAGCTGAGCAGAACTTCACTTCGAATAATGAGTCGATAAATCTATCCGGTCAAGATATACAATTTAAAGCTTACAATCGCTCAAATGCGGCAGCTCTATCTGCCGAATCATTTTCAACAGAGGCAGCGCTGACGTGCGCGGCAGCATCTGCATTGGTGTACTCAGACAACTCTGCTGAAATTCGCTCCGTATGCCTTGAAAATCTTGGTTTTGCAAATTGTCAGTTCTATAAAGCCGATGCAACAGAGTGTTTTGTTGCGGAAGTTCCCAACACAACACTTATAGTATTTAGAGGGACTCAAGAGATAGCTGACTGGGTTGCCAATTTGAGTTTGTTTCGCGAGGAAATAGATTCTGGAATGATTCACAGCGGTTTTCTACGCTCATTCCAGGATATTCGTCTGCAGATTGAAAACCACCTTGATAGAAACGCGTCACCCGAGAAATCTCTGGTCATTGCAGGACATAGTTTAGGCGGGGCGATTGCAACTATAGCTCTTGCGCAGTGGTCGAATAAATATTCAATAAGGTCTGTCTATACCTATGGACAGCCGGCAGTTGGTGATGATGATTTTCGTAACAATATGGCTGTTGCTGCTGAAAAAATGTTTCGTGTAGTGAACAATAATGATATCGCAACACGTCTACCACCAGGTTATACACATGTTGGACATCGAAAAATGCTTCCACCCTTGCATGAGTTGCGTTCACTCTCTAGTGAATCTATTGCGACGGCGGGATTCGCAGATTTGCAAGAAGAGAGAATGATGGATGAATTGGAGTTTTATCGTTTTCAGCAATCTATTAGCAGTGTTCATACAATGTCGTCTACGGAAGGGGGCTTCCCTAGTTTTGCAGATCATAAAATTATCAACTACCTACAGAAACTGCTCTTACTAGCGAACCCAGCATGAATGCGACAACTGAAAACATTGGCTTAGTGGCGCCGCTACCGCTAGCAAACAGTTTGTTAACGGCCATCCTAGTAGTAGCTGGATTAATTTTGATATTTTTATCTGTGGCCAATAAGCTTGGGTTTATTGAGAAGCGTAGGTCAGATGTGTCCATAAACGAGCTTCCGTCAATTGACGGGACCCTGTTAAAGTTTGTTGAGAAAATACTTGATCGTGCAGGGTGGATGGTATTGGTCGGGTTGATTTTGATTTATCTTGGTATGAGATTCAGTAACGTCTCTCTGTACTAGATATAGATGCGACCAATCAAACTTTAAAATAACGAAATATATTTTCCATAGCGCGAGAATCACAACTCAATGGAAAATTTCGCAGATCACGAATCTTCTTACCATGCACGCGATCAGCGAGTCTAAACACTCACACAATTAAGTGTCACGGCTGAACTATCTTTCATCAAAATATTAAATTGTTTTGTCGCCTCCATCCTGTGATCATTGTCCACACGCTTTCTGACAATAAAACGGATTTCTCCTAATGGCCCTAAAACGATGGTTGCCCCACCTTTAAAGTTTAGACTGGTGTTTTGGTTCTGATCTGTCTCGGTTACCGTCCGCGATTGAATTACCTCAATGATCAGGTCGAAGCTGATCTGATCATCGGGTCCGACTCTTCTCGATGGTCGTATCGAAACAATTTCGATTGTAGAATACTCGCCCCCGGGACTATGCAGTCCCATTTCCATCAAGAGTTCAGGGGTATCCTTTAGTATTTGAGCGAACAGATGTGCCTGCCTCTTTACTTCGCTTGCATCTGATGGGTACGCAGGGTCACCGTCAAATTTTAGATTACTAAGACCGAGTTGATTAAATACATTGTTGTGGCTTCCAACAGGCTCATTCCATTTGAGTGCAGATTCAGACATTGTGTTAACAAACTTTGGTTCGATACCTCTAATTTGGCAAGCCATAATGACAGCTTCTCTGTATCCGTAAGGGTCTTCGCCGACCAGTTGGCTGTCCGCTGTAATGAGTGCGCGTAAATAGTCGCCAAATTCGATATGTACGGGAGGGCAATAATCTATAGCTCTAATACAGATGTTAAGAAATTGCGAAGCTGTCCTGCAGGTAACGTGCACAATGTGATTAAGAAGTGACTCCGGTATTTCTCCTTCTGGCAACACACCTGTACCGTTGGTTGCAAGCTTGATCAGTGGGTTAAGTTTACGATCGAGTATTGTGTGAAAAGCATCGAAAATAGCTTCAGCAAGAATACGTCCTCGTACATGAGGGTCGAGCCTTTCTTCCTGACTGATATCACTCAGGGTTTTTATTTTTATTGGTTTTAGTTTCTCGACGTCTTCTTCCATCTCTTTCAGTGCAAGTTCGAAAGTTCGAAGTGCCGGTAAATCACTGATTGCCTGCCCTAGTTCAGGGGCTATCATTCGCAGCAAAGTGGGTTTTGAGATATCGCCGTTAGTTCGTTTAAGTTGCGCTTTTACGAAGTTCCTGTAAGTGAATCGTTGGAATAGTGCGACGATATCTGCAAAGGCCTCGTGGAAAGCCAGTACTTCCAGATTTGTTTGCTCAATAAAATAGGGGCGAAGCCCATCCAGCAGTGCATGTGTAACTTCGTGGGTGATAACGTCGCTTGATAGTGAAGTGAAGCTAGATTCTTTAGCGTCAGTTTCTGTTTTCTTAAATCCAAATTTTATGGATTGGTCGTCTCTGGTATAGGTTGCTTGCAGTTTTTCCAAGCCGTGTGTGTATAACTTGAGTGGTTCAGGCGTACCCGTTTGACTGTTGTGAAAAGCCCATTGCACATGGCGTCCCAAAGCTTTTCTGAACGTTTCATAGGTGTATAACGCAACTCCGTATACCATTTGGGCATGGAATTCCCAATTGGCTATGTCGGGGGATAGGCCACTGTTGCGAAGTAGGTCGACATCATCAAGATCTACTTCGATACAAGTGTCTACTCCGCAGATATTTACCGTTCGGCCTACGACCTTAAACAGCTGGCTAGTGGGGCCGATTAACAACTTGGGTTCGAGTGGCACTTTGATATGCGATACAGACCCATGATATTTGGATATCGATGGGTCTAGTGCATATACCTGTAAGTTACGTTGTTGACGTGGTTCATTTGTTGGAACATCGTACGGGCGCTCCTGAGCAGATCTGGTTAATCCTTCGCTTAGAACGTAGAAAGTGCTATTTCTGTCTTCCATGTTTCAGGCTGGTACCTTCTTATAACAGTCTTGAAGCTGTTTTTTGTTAAAGGATCTTGTTACTGACCTAAGAGCTTCAACAGCATCTATTCTGGCAAAGTTCAAACCCGTGTTGGTTACGTTGTCAATTTCATCATCACCGTCGTTAATGATGACAGAAGAAAGTGCCAGCCATTCCTTAATATCATCAACACTTGGGAGCTCGTTGGTCTCTCTCTTATATAGCTCCTGCAACAGAAGTATAACGCCCGTAATAACTGGGGTTGCTTGACTGGTGCCGTGCTGCACTGATTCTCCTTGAGGTCCGTTGATGCCGGATGAACGAATAGGTGCTCCAGGTGCAAATATATCTGTAAAGCAATCTGGCGCAATTGTGCCGTGCAAGCGTTGTGAGAATGGCGTTATTCTATCGGGAGCTGATTCACTGGTTGTTGCTCCATCGCCATAAGAGAAACTGCCTTCTCTTGCATCGTAGACGGCTCCTACGCTGATGGTTTCTCTTACAATTGCTGGGAATGACATGCCTTGTTGGCTTTGGTGTTTGAAGAAATCATTACCCGCAGCTACACAGACTGCGATGTTTACATCTGCCAGTGCTCTGATCAGATTCGCTGAGGTGCTTGTTGCAACGCCATCATCAGTTTGGAGGTTGTTACCACTGCCTAGCGACATACAGACTACTGATATATTGTGGTTGTCCCTGTTTTGTAGAACCCAATTGAGACCTTGCTCAATACTGTTGAAATTCCCACTCCCATCATCACTGAGTACTTTCAATGCGGCGATGTGGGCCTTAGGTGCCGCGCCAATGTGAAAGCCTGGACTTGCTGCAACAATGCCGGTTACGTTGGTACCGTGGCCGTTGCCATCGGTGGCATCGTTAAAATCGCCGTTGTTGTCGGCGGTAAAATTTGCCTGTGCAGCAATTCGATTGGTAAAGTCCACGTGATTTGCATTAATGCCTGTGTCGAGAACTGCGGCGCACAACCCCTGTCCCGAAACGTTAAAAGAATTTCTGGCTTCAGACAATCTGACTAGATTGTCGACTTCGACTAACTCCAGAGATAGCCTTGGTTGATCAAACTGAACAGGAGCATCAACTGGTTTTATTTCACTCATTTTCGTTACTCCATTATTCATATTCTGATTTAGATTACTCTGAAATTTGTACAGTCACACTGAAGTAACCGATATCTTATGGATTACCATTCGTCATTGTCAGTGGTAATTCTCACATGCATTTAAAGATTGAAAGACCATGTTCTTTATCGCCGTCTAGCATATTGAGCTCAGTATGTTGAAAATATGGAGACGTTTGATGAAGACTGGGTTCGTTAAAATCAAAGCTCCGGAATACTTTGTACCAGGTGAGTCTGTGCGTTGTGGCGGTGTGGTAAAAACCACTTCTCTAGTGGTGAAATTACGATAGTCTTTGAAATGGTAAGTGATGAGAACTCACGGTGGACATGTGCATGAGAAATTCGAAAAAACCTTATAGAATATTTTGCTTTAGTGTGCTTGTTCAACTTGTCCTTCTCGTGTTGATGTCCAAGTCTTCCTATGCGCAAGAATTCGAAAAACATAGTTTTAGTATTGCAACGTTCAATCTGGAGTTTCTCACTCGAAAGAAAATTCACGTAAAGTATGGGGCGCCTTTTTTCCTTAACCCTGGTGATGCGAATCGTGAAGATCTTGTCGAATCACTGCTTATTCAGGGGGATGATTCGGAACGTCGCAATTTTCTTAAGCAATATGACGCCGATGTCGACTATCAAAATAGTATTCATAAATGGGGTGATAGTGCATTTAGAGATGCGCGGTTAGAGGAGTCTTTGAGAAAACTAAGCGCCTACATATCGACAATTGACGCGGATGTACTAGTACTGACTGAAATCGGTTACAAGCACTCTGAGTTCGAACGATTGCAGGACTATCTAAAACAAGACGGCCAGAATTACGCTTATCAAGCGATGTGCAAGTGTTGGGATGGTTTTACCGAACAAGGTGTCGCTGTGCTTTCAAAAACACCGTTGATCGATGTTGCACAATCTTTGTACGGTAGCAAACGGTACTATTTTGAACTTGATGACGAAGTCGCTGAGAAGAGAACCAAGTTGAGCAAAGCGATGCGAGTCAAATTTGAATCTGGCGGGCAACCGTTTTACTTATTTGCGGCGCACTTGAAGAGTGAGTTGGGCGGGCATGAATCGGATGCTCAGAGAATTGCACAAGGTTCGATACTGAGAAGACACGCCGTTGAATTGATTGATAAGTGTGAGTCAGACGACTCCGCTCAAATTGTAAACCGAAGTGCAGAAGGAGAATGCCCTGTTGGGAGTCGACCCGTTCATGTATTGATCGTCGGAGATCTAAATGATCATCGTGGTCAGCCTGCTATTAGGATGATCCGAGGGTTCGACGACCTATACCCTGACTTCCTGCAAACCGGAAAGAAAGAGTATTTTGATGAGTCTGAATGGGGTGAACGGTGGACAAAAGAGCATGAAGGGATGCTAAATCAAATTGATCATGTGCTTGTCTCAGAGTCAGTGCTGGAGATTAACCGCAGTATTGGCACTGGTGGCCGTGTAAAGCTGCAGTCGAAGATAATGGAAAACAATGATCCAGCCGTATCGGACCACCGGCCATTGCTAGTGCAGTTTAGTTTCAGTAAAGCAAGTTCAGACTAATCCGGTTTGAAAATTGATGAGGGAGTTCTTGTTGTGAATAAAGCGTACGTCTTTCTGATAAATGTTGTTTTTCTATCCTTTACAGCTCAAGCCCACGCAGTTGAGTGTGGAGAGCAAGGTTTTTTTCCGAGTGTTTATCCCGGTACAGATCCCGATTTGGCGACAAGGTTTGAACTTAGTCAAGCCTATCCTGCATCTGTCAGCGATGATGCTGACAAACCCTGGAAAAGTATTGACCCCTTTAGTGACCCGTCAGGCTATATGAAAGCGGTACTGGACTACTCGCTCGAAGGAAACGATGAAGTTGACTTTCGCGGACAAGACAATGCTGTACGAAAGTGGTATCACGCGCCGTGGCTGCATGATGACGGCTTTGTATTTATTCCAGAAAACCTTCGCCCAAACGGTGCGCGGTTAACGTTCAATGCTGGTAGAGAAGCGATTCATGGAATGACGCGCGAGCGTACTATTCCCAAGCATGAAATTCATAAGAATCAAACGAAGCGTCTGTCGAGCTGGGCTGTTGGTATGTACAACGAAATTGCAGCTCCAACGTTTCGCCGGGTATGGTGTACCGAATCAGGTGATCCCGACCCTACTCAAGCCGTGTTTGAAGAGGGAGCGGTGGGCTTTAAGCTGTTGTTTACGAGTGGGTCTGTCGAGCAAATTCCTTTTCTCAATGGCACGCTTGAATGGGGCGCCGATATTTATAGTTGTAGTGAGTGGTGGAAGGAAGATTGTTGGATACGCGAAGAGAAGATGATGAGACTCTTGCAGATAGATATAACTGTAAAAGACAAACGCGCACACAAGACTGGCTGGTTTTTGGGTACATTTGTTTACGACGCGTCAGTCGAAGGGGATAAACACTGGGACAACATGGTGCCAGTCGGTCTTTCTTGGGGTGATGATCAAGCAGTACTGCAAGACATGAATCGTGAAGGCGCTTTTATCAACGACGCGATAGAGGAGTCGTGGATCAATCCCGATTTGATTGAGGACCCTGACCGTACGTATTCAAATGAGGCGTATGTGCGATTTCATGGACTGGGTGGACGTTTAAATGGACCTATTGATAATCCGATATCTTCGTGTATGTCCTGTCATGGTCAGGCTGCTGTAACGGCTAAAGGTCAGCAAATGCCAATGGCCAATTTTAAGCTCAAACGCCAATCTTTTCCGCTAGAGGAATTTGTTAAGTACTTCTCCAATGTTCCTGCAGCGGTAAAGGGGAGAAATCCGGCTAGGAATGTTAGGCGATTTGAAGGTGCTGATTACATATCTTTGGACTATTCGCTTCAACTAGCAGTTGGCATCCGCGACTACTATTTGGATAAGTCAAGTAGAGCTGAAGAATCCGTTCAAATACAAAGTTCATCAACGAGTGAAACGATTAATGAAGCAGTAGTGGCGGCACCCCAAAGTATGAGCTCTGAACAAGTGCAACGGTATTTGAAGCGACTTGAAGAGTACCCTGCAATTTCCAGAGGGGTTGTTGATTGATCCTTTATTACGCTGGGTTGGCAGTCTCATTCACGGGGATTGCTGCGCCCTGCAGGGCGTATCCCTGTGCGAGCTTAATCCCGACAACGGTCCCCTTGTCCGATACGATAGG
>JAVCKV010563154.1:0-15568 GCA_032274145.1 Herpochondria borealis | reverse complement strand
GGGATTGCTGCGCCCTGCAGGGCGTATCCCTGTGCGAGCTTAATCCCGACAACGGTCCCCTTGTCCGATACGATAGGAGTTCCGGAATAGAATTGATCAATGGCTAAGCTTGAGTAGTATAAGTGAGATCCATTAAAACTCTGTATTGATACTTCTTCAATTGAGATACCTGGCTGCATATCGTTGTAACCCAGTAGGTAAAATCGAGCTAATTCTGGATGCCGAAATTGAGGCGATCTGTCTAGGGACAGTGCAGACGGTTGCGTCTTGTTTTTCAGCTCTGTTAAGGGCGTACTGCTGATGTTTTTATCGATTCTCATTACCGCGTAATCGAGATGCTTATCGCGATATTGAACCAGCTCAACTACCGGGAAAATAACTTGACTGATTGTCGATGCGTCATTTTTATTCTGTTGATCAAACGACACCGTGAGCAGCGTTGCTAGTTGAGTTGGCGGCAGAACACGTTCTTGGCGACTGGGGCGTTGCCAGCCACCGCCTTTTTGGTCAACACAATGGCCAGCAGTCAAAATCAAGTCGTCAGCAATTAGCACAGCGGTTGTCCAGCGCACACCGGCTACATTGCCACAACTTTCTCCTGGGTCCCTAAAAATCTCAGCTAAATTATCAATCCACTGTAGCACTCCGACTGAGCCGTAGCATTGTTGGAGCACGTGGCTTGCACGATTATTTTGGATTTTCAATCTCGAGCTTTGAGCCGAATCAGATGTGCTGATTCCACTTTTAATGGCGTCCAGTCTGGCTTCGATCAATTCTCGCTGAAACTCAAGCTGCTCCTTTTCTCTTACCAGTTGTTTGATCAGAGATTGCTTGGTCCGCAGATCATTTGATACTAATGACTGCTCACGCCTAGCTTGAGGAGGGTAGGGTAATGCTGAACGCAGGTTGGCTCTTTTTTTATTCAATGTGATGTTTTTCGCCCGGGCCATGGCTAAAGTTGAGTGCTTCACTCTCGATACTAGCCATATCACTTTCTATCAGCCGTGTGAAATCCCACACCTTGGCTAATAAATTTTGATAATTAATGGGTTTTTACAGGTGAAAGTACTGTCTCAAATGCATAGGCTGTATCGTTAAAGTGTTGAATATGTTGATTATTTACAACAATTAGTCAGCAACAGTGAAACTGTATAGTATTGGCATTACAGTTTAGGCAAGATGGAATTTGTGGTGAAGCGAGTTAGCGCTACAGCATTGGCAACGTTCGATATCTTTCATAATTTGGATATCGAAGACAGACAGAGAATCGCTGAATTGATGGTACTGCGAACGTACATGCCTGCCGAATGCCTTATTGCTACTGCCAATACCCAGTCCGACGTCTTTTTTCTACTGAACGGTGTCGTTAGGGCAAACGTTAACTCTCAGGATGGCAAGCAAGTTCAATACGAAGATTTGCGTCCTGGCATGATGTTCGGAGAACTGTCCGCGATTGACGGTGAGCCTCGCAGTAACGATTGCATCGCCATAGAGTCCTCCACCGTGGCAGTGTTGTCCTCCACCTCTTTTTATCAAGTGATGCAGGATTACCCACCAGTGATGAAAGCTGTGCTAGTGCGGCTCTCAAGTTTGGTTCGCAGGCACATCCAACGAGTTTACGAATTCAGCACTGAAAGTGTTGGTAATAGAGTACGATTAGAAATTCTTAGAATGATTCGCGATGACTCGCGCAATAAAGATTGCTGTTCACTAAGATTTGAAACAGTGCCGACACATGCGGATATCGCTTCTCGAATAAGTACCCATCGAGAAGCGGTTACACGCGAGCTAAAGAGTCTTGAAAAAATGGGGCTAATTGATTGGAGCCCAGGCAACTATGTGGTGCATGATGTTACAGCTTTCGAAAATTTTGCATTACGAGATGAGTAAGGCCATTCATTTTTCATAATTCTATACACTCACCGTACGTCCCTGAGACTTAAATCTAATGCAAACAGACACTCCAGACGAAAGGAAGCTTGTGTCTGTGCTGTTTTGTGATATTGCCGGCTCCTATACTTATCTTTACGACAACGATCCTGAGCAAGGAAAATTAATTATCGACTTAGCTGTTGCAGAGATGACAACGGCTATCGAGCGATTTGGCGGCGTTATCAATCAAGTTCAAGGCGATGGCGTTATGTCTTTGTTTGGCGCGCCAAAAGCTGTTGAGGACCATGCTTACCGTGCTTGTCAGGCAGCAGTTGAGCTAATTAGTGTTTTTGAGAAAAAAAATGCCGAAGGTAATTGGCCTGACGCAAGCTCGGTAGAAATTCGCATTGGTATCAGCACAGGTGAGGCAGTTGTTGGCATTCAGCCAGTCAAGCTGCCTATTGGTGGTGAACGCTATGAGTATTTTGCTACAGGTGCTGTTTCTCATCTGGCAGGTCGGTTACAAAAACTTGCAGATGCGTTCGAAATTGTTATCTCAGAAAATACCGCAGCGGCAGTCGGTTCGATGGCTTCAACTTTCCCAGTTCCAGATCGTTCGGTTCATGAGCTGATCAAGGGTCATGCAAAACCATTGCGTCTCATAAGTTTGAACCACCAAGACGTATCAGGCTCGGCAAACACCAATTTTGTTGGGCGTCGCGATGAGCTGCAGGCATTGTCCAACGTGTTTAAGCGGGTTATCGATACACGGCAATCGGGTGCTGCACTTCTTTGTGGAGAGCCAGGGATTGGTAAAACAAGACTGTTAAACGAATTTTTAAATGATGAACAGTGTGTCGGCTGGCGGATGTATACAGCTCATGCAAGCTCCCTAGAGACTAATTTTCCCTTTGCTGTTTTACGACGAATTCTGCATTCTTGGCTGGGTGTCGCAGATGATACGGCAGCGGCAGACATTCGATCGAAATTGATTGATGCTTGTTGTGAAATTGAAGTGAAAAACTGGAGACTACTGGAATCCTTGGCCGAGGTTCTCGAGCTGCCAGTGGAAGATGAGCGATGGTCGAAATTTGAAGCAGATATCAAACGTAATGAAATATATCGATCGCTGCTGCTTTTACTCAAGCATTGGAGTATAGAAAAAACAATTTGTGTTGTAGAGGATTTGCACTGGGCAGATAATGTATCGCTGCAATTGCTCGAATCAGCTGCCCGAGAAGTGATAGACGGCAGGCTTGTTTTCGTGATGACATCTCGAGAGAAAACATCATTTAAAAATGTGGGTTCCTTGCGTTTAATCAATGTCGATAGTCTGGAGTCTACTGAATCGCGCTTACTTTTTGATAGCTTGGCTAAACAAATACAGCTCGAAGAGCACGTAGTTTCGAATATGCTGAGTCGTAGCGGCGGGGTTCCGCTGTTTATTGAACAGATCGCCTATTCAGCAGATCGTGAGCTCGAGACACCAACAGGTATTATTAGTCACTCTGATCTTAGCGTTAGTCACGTTATACGTTCACTGATTAGCAGTAGAATCGATCGTCTTCCTGCACTTGCGAAGCATACCCTTGGCATTACCAGTATCGCAGGGCCACAATTTGGTTTCAGTGCAATACATGCTGTGATGGGGATAAATGAAGGAGATTTGCAATCTTCTCTCGTAATCTTAGTTGAAGAAGGGTTAATAACACCGGTCGGTGGATATTTGGAATATCGTTTTGTCCATGCTCTGTATCAAGAAGTTGCCTATCTTGGTTTGTTGAAAAGCCAACTGCAAATTCAGCATCGCGCTTTTCTGGACTACTTCAAGCGGCTGGAAAAAAGTCGGACTGATCCCAGTTTGTCTGAACAAATTCATCACCATGCTTTTCGTGGGCAGGTTTGGACTGATGTCGTCAATTACTCGTCCACTGCGGCTCGTACAGCGATGGATAAGGGGGCGTACAGAGAGGCCATATACTTTCTTGAGCAGGGGTTGCAAGCACATGAGTATTTGTCAGTCGGGCAGAGTGCAGAGGAGGCTGGGGAGCACGAACAGGATCAGACACTTAAGGCTGTAGCCCTGTTAGAACTGAGCCGAGCAGGTATCCCGTGTGGGGAGTTTACCCGCTCTTATCAAGCGCTAGATGATTGCCAAACTATCAGTAGCCGGCTGCAAAACGAACATATCTATTGTGAGTCATTTGCTTACAGAACAGCACTGCTTGCTGTGCAGAAAGATGCAATGGCCGCGGTAGAGTGCGGAGAGCGGGCTGTAGCTGCTGCTGAGAATGCTGCATCTGAACGGCTTGTGTATGGTTGCACCGTTTATCTGGCAGAAGCGGTATTTTTTAACGGAAACTTTCCGCGAGTCATTGATTTGTTACAACCGATGATCGATACAGCGGTAGTTGAACGCTATCCATTTGATCGAATAGGCAACATGGCACCTGCCAGTATAGATTGTTACGGAATACTTGGAATGGCTTACGCGCAGCTGGGGCAATTTGAAAAGGCTGAAAATTATGGCAAATTGGCTTGTGAGGTAGCTGATAGATCAGGAAAAAGTTTTGATCGCGGTTTAGCCTATTTTTATTCTGCCTATATTTTAGTGCATCGTTGCAAAATGTCAGAGGCACAAGCCCACTTGAATAAAGTGATGGAAGTTGTTGATGCTGGCGGGGTTCGTTTCCTGAGTCCATGGTTTCAGGGGTTAATGGGATTCATATGTGCGCGTCAAGGTCAGCTTGAAGTCGCGAGACAAATGATTGAGCATTCTATTGCGGATGCTAAGTCTATGTCTCTGAATATCTTTGAATTGTATGGACATGTATCGCTAGCCTTTGTGCAAGTGCAGGCCGGTGAGTTTGCAAAAGCCAAAGACACCTTGAGCTACGCTGAACACATGGCTGATCGCGATAGCTTTAACAGTGTTCAAATGTGGGTTTTGAGGTCCAAAGGAGCTTTGGCTTGCGCAGCGGGTCAAACGGGAGACGCTGTTGAGCATTTTTTGGCTGCTATTGAGAGTGCTGAAGAATTGGGTATGTGGCCCGACGTTGCGCATTGTCATGCCATGATCGCAGAAGCTATTGTTAAGGGTGGTGGTGAATACGAGCAGTACAAGTCGCAATCGCCAGCAGTAAAAAGTAGTGATGCCCACCAAGCTATTGCGCAAAAGTTGTATTCCAAAATGGGTATGGAGGTTTGAGGTTTATAACCATCCCTGTATGCAAAACTTTCGTGATTGTCTAAACGAACCTCCTTATTCATTCTGTGCTGTTTAGATCGAAAAATCGAACAATTGAATTATTGGGCTTGGTCGAACCGATAGTCACTGTTACTATCGGTTATGGCCTATCAACAGAGAAGATCACTATGAGACACAGATTGGATATCAGAAAAACCGCCATTCAAGCATTGATTGTCGGAGTCACACTTGTGGCTACGTCTAACCTGTATGCCGCAGATTGTGCAGCGGGTAAAACCATGAAAGAGGGTGTGCTAACAATTGCCACAGGCAACCCAGCCTACTATCCATGGGTGATGGATAATGACCCTTCGTCTGGTCAAGGATTTGAAGCAGCAGTGGCCTACGCTGTTGCTGAGCGTATGGGTTTTAGTAAAGATAAAGTTGAATGGACATCTGCCTCTTTCGATCAATCAATCCAGCCTGGCGTAAAAGATTTCGATTTTAATTTGCAACAGTTCTCTATCACCGAAGAGCGTGAGAAAGTGGTCGATTTTTCCGCGCCCTATTACTCTGCCCCAATGGCTGTGTTAGTTAGAAAGTCCGCAGTTGAAAACGGCGCTGCGCCAACGATTGAATCTTTGAAGAAACTGAAATGGGGTATCGATTCGAATACGACTGCGTTGGCAATGATTCAGGAAAATATCGCGCCTAGTAGCGACCCACTTCTCTATGACGATAACATCAACGTGGTCGAAGCAATGAAAGCCAACCAGATTGATGCCGGTATGTTTGACCTGCCTACCGCATTGTATTTAGGTGGCGTTGTTCTCGAAGATGGTGTTGTACTCGGGCAATTCCCAGCAGACAGAACCGATACGCCTGATCAGTTTGGTCTATTAATGGAAAACGGTAGTGCGCTCAAAGCCTGTGTTGATGAGGCGGTACTTTCCATAACTGAAGATGGAACGCTTGCAGGTATCGAAGCACAGTGGCTGCAAGAAACAACGGGTGTGCCTTTAATCAAGTAGTTTTATTCACCTGTAATTAGTTTCGCTTAACGTGAATCGACAATTCGTATCATGATCAATCGCAGCGCCGCACGGGTCGCATACGATAAACAGCAGAAAACGAAGGGTGCGGTTATTGCCGCACTCAGCTCGTTAATCGTGCTTGTTGCTGTGGTTGTGTTAATACCAAAAGCCCCTGGCTGGGAGAAGGTTCAGGCTAGCTTCTTTAATGGCGAGATTTTAGTCTCGACGTTTCCATCGCTTTTAAAAGCGTTTCTTGTCGATATCGCTATTTTCCTCTGGTCGCTACCAGCCATTGCAATACTTGGTCTATTGGTCGCGCTTGCTCGAGATCAAAAGTCTCCTGCCATGTTTCCATTACGTGCGCTGGCAATTGTCTATACCGATATTTTTCGTGGCGTTCCAGTCATTCTGACAATCTTCCTTATTGGATTTGGCATTCCCGGTCTAGGTCTGTCTCGGCCCTGGAACAGCCCATACATTTGGGGTTCAGTGGCACTGGTGCTAACGTACTCAGCTTACGTTGCCGAAGTGCTTCGTAGTGGAATAGAGTCTATACATAAGAGCCAACGAAACGCGGGGAAATCTTTAGGATTGAGTAATTCTGACACGATGAGATTCGTCGTATTGCCGCAGGCGCTAAGAAGAGTCGTTCCCGCCAACATGAATATGCTTGTCGCTTTGCAAAAAGACGTCGCTCTATTGTCATTCATAGGCCCTGTAGAAATCCTTCGACAGGCAGGCGTACACAAATCACTGCTAGCGAACTTCACACCTTATGTTGGTGCTGCAATTATCTTTCTTGCGGTGACTATTCCAGCAACTCGGTATGCTGATTATCTATTAGCAGAACAACATCGGCAGCGATCTTGATGGCTACGATACGACTGAATCTGCAAGATGTGCATAAAGCATTTAGTGATGTGCCAGTGTTGAAAGGCATAAACCTGTCAGTAAACGAAGGTGAAATGGTTTGCCTTATAGGGTCATCTGGCTCGGGAAAATCTACTCTTCTGCGATGTATAAATTTATTAGAACCTATCGACAATGGGCAGATCATATTCAACGGCGAAGACATATCAGAGCCAGGGTTTGACGCTCAACCGATTAGGCAAAAAATCGGCATGGTGTTCCAAAGCTATAATTTGTTTCCGCACATGAGCGCATTAGACAATGTGATGCTCGCTCCTCGCCGAGTTTTACGCGAACCTAAAGATCAATTGCTTGCACAAGCTACCGCGTTGTTTGAAAAGTTTGGTTTAGCCGATCGAATGCACCACTTCCCTGATCAATTATCTGGTGGACAGCAACAACGCGTCGCGATTGTCCGTGCTCTGGCCATGAACCCACAGATTATGTTGTTCGATGAGGTCACATCTGCACTCGACCCAGAGCTGATTGAGGAGGTGTTGGATGTGTTGCGAACGCTACGCAAGCAAGGCATAACAATGATATTGGCAACGCATGAAATCGGATTTGCACGTGAAGCGGCAGATACAGTTTGTATGTTAGATAATGGAATTATAATAGAGCGGGCACCACCAGAAGAACTATTCACTAATCCGTCGGAACCACGCACTAGGCAATTTTTATCCTCTGTGCTTAAGTAACCAGCCATTTGGCTGTGCTGGTAGAGATATCGGATGATCGACAGTCAACGGCCTAAAGACGCTCCTAGTGCGGGCCGACAAGTTGGGATGTTGAGTTTTTAAGGCCAGCAATTCGTCGAAGAAAGAAGCCCGTGGAATACTCTTGGGGCTTGAATACCTAATCAACTAATTAAGTGAGATACGATATGGATTTAATGAAAATGGGTCAACAATTACTGGCTGACAAAATGGGTGACCAGTCAGGCGGAATGATGGAAGCCATTTCCGGTTTGACCGGTGGCAAGTTAGATATGGGTTCTCTGATGGGCAAACTCACTGAAGGCGGTCTTGGCGATCAGGTGCAATCTTGGATGGGAGATGGCGAAAATACGCCTGTATCTGCAGACGAGTTGAAATCTGCTTTGGGTGAGGAACAACTAGCCGCTGCATCTGAGAAAATGGGTTTAGATTCTGACGCTACGGCGCAAAAGTTATCAGAGGCATTGCCAGACCTTGCTGATAAGTTCAGCGGTGGTGGTACGATGTTAGATGCTTCTGGTTTGACTGACAAGCTTGGTGATCTATCCGGTTTAACCGATAAGCTCGGAGGCGCATCGGGTGTTCTTGATATGGCCAAGGGGTTGTTCAAGAAGTAATTTTTCAGCCTTTGTTCAGTTGCACGAAGCTTCGTGCAACTGATCTAGAGGTGTTGTAGCTCCAGATGTGAAGAGGTTGTTACTCTAACTTTGAGAGTAAGCAGCGCATGATGTTGATCTACTGAACACGGCGCAATTCATCAACCGTGTCAGCCGCCCGCTGTACCGTTAGCCAGTAATCTGCAAGGTGGACGCAATCAGATCGGTAGATATCGGATGTCTCCCAAGTGGCGACGTTTGGAAATGTATTTGCGACCTCAATCTGAGCTTGCCTAATGGGCGGAATACCATCCTTGAAAAAAGCTTCGTAAAGGTGGTGACACTCTTGTACCCACGGTAAGCCAGTCGATACGTAAGCAGGTACACCATACTTTGTCAGGATTTCGTCAGTCCAACTTTCCACCAGCGCAGTGAAATACGCGTCGTAGTTTGCGATGCCGTTCAGCGCATCGTTCTCACCTTGAATCCAGATAAGGCTTATAGACTTTATACTTTTTCCGGCCTCAAGCTGTGAATCAACTTCAAGTTGTAGTTGTTCCATCATAGAGTCCCAGTTCTGCAATTTTGCAGCATCCGTATCGATCCAACGGCTAATAGATTGTCCACCCACATTCCAATGAGCAACACCGAAAGTGCCTAGGTTGTCTGCATAAAAAGTGGGCAAGAGACCTTTAAGATGAATCAATACTTCAACATTGGCATTTGATTGGCCAGAAATTAAATAGAGGTCGACATCACCTTCTTGATATAAATTTGCGTCTGCTGAATGCTCTGGCTCTGGCTCTGGCTCTGGTTCTGGTTCTGGTGTTGGCTCTGGTGTTGGTTCTGGCTCTGGCTCTGGTGTTGGTTCAGGAGTTGGTTCTGGTTCTGGTTCTGGCTCTGGTGTTGGTGTTGGTTCTGGCGTAGGTTCTGGTTCTGGCTCAGGTTCAGGTTCAGGTTCAGGAGCAGGTTCAGGAGCAGGAGCAGGCTCGGGAGCAGGCGTTGGTTCAGGCGCAGGTTCTAGTGCTGATTCGGGTACTGATTCAGGCGCAGTTTCGACAGGCTTGGTTATGCTTACTGAAGTCTCGGGAGCATCAGCCTGTACTGCGTTTGATCCGGTTAATGGTTCAGCCTGCTGATTGTCGCTGCTGCACGCTGTCAATACGACTAGAAATAAAGTTGCGCAACCAACACGGAGAACGGTGAGTAAATAGATCATTGTATTCATAAAAGGCTGATCGCTTTTCTGCTATTAATTGGTGTGTTGATGTATCTAAGGTCGGCCGTAGCCGAATAGACCCGATCCAGCGAGCGGTAGAGCAAAGTGTCCTCTAAAGCCATTAGAAACCAGACTGATATTTAGGGAATTGCTCTCTTCCAGAACTTACTACAGATTTGATTGTGTGTATGTTGCTGATTCTAAATTTGTGAATTGTTAGCAATGTCGGCTGCGTAAATTAAAACTATCTTTAACGGTAATGCAGTAAAAAGCAAATCATTGGTAACCTTTCAGCACGTTGGCTATTAATGGGCCATCAACCGAAAATAACTAGATCTTCAGCACTCTCTGTTTTCCATTGTGGAATTTTATGCATTACGCTAACGAACAATTCACTCTCTATTCCTTGAGCTAACCAATGTTGTAAATTCGGTAAAGCTAGAGTGTTAAACAGCTTGGGCTGAACCATAGAGAATTGCCTAATAAATGGCAGTATTGCTGCATCCAAAAAACGAAACTGGCTGCCGCCTAAGTAAGGTGATTGGGAAAGTATGCTGTCCAGTTTTTCAAGAAAAGGCATGGCTTGCATCAAGTAATGCGCCTGCGGGTACTCAGGGTTGCGGTCACTGTATTTGTACTTGTCTAAATGACCTTTGAATTCAAAATCGTTTTGCTCAATCAGTGCGTTGATCTCTTTGATGCTCATTGTCTCGGTGCACTGCCACAGCGCTGCGTTTTGAAAGTGCCTAGCAGGGTTCTCATTAATTGCCCAGTGCATGACATCGATGCTTTCATCTATAACGCGATAATTCGCTTTTATGTTCTTAGTATTGGAAATTGTTTCTGCCACACTGTTGTCTGTCATCGGTATTAAAAGTACCGGCACGGTGCCTTTGCTGGATACTTCTAGCATATGCGATGGTTTATCTTTTAGTCGTATTTCCCGAAGCTCACATTGTGCGCCACAGTGCATGAGCGCTAAGCGTGCGCGCATGGCGTATGGGCAACGTCTAAAGGAATAGAGAATGGGTAGTGTCATGCTGGTATGTTACCAGTAAGTTCAAATAAGCCTGCGCTTAGCGCAGGAAGTTGTTAAAAGCCAACGTTCGTACCTGCTCTTTGCTTGTCAGCTGAAGTTTCTATGTGCAGCGCGACGCAGCTTGCAGGGATTGAAAATGCTTATTTTGCTGCGACGGTAATGTGAATAACTCGGTCATCAATGAGGTGTTTAACTTCCTTGCCATACGCAATCATGTGAGGTGCATTGCTGTGAGCATTGAGCGTTTCGATCGATGTCCACTTTTCAATAACCACAAAAGTATTTGTGCCGAATTTTGTTTGCATGCTCGGTGCGTCGTTTGCATCAATTGTTGGCCCGTATTCTATGCAGCCATCCTCTGCTAAAACGGTTGCAACAATGCCGTTGAAGGCTGTTAGAACTTCTTCTCGTTTGCCTGGCTTGGTGGTGATAATAGCGACGACATGGATCATGGTGATCTCCCAGTGTAATAGTTAGGTTTATAGTGGATTAAGTTTTACACATACGTACACGATTATGGCGAAATTGTTATCTGGACTCTAGAATGTTGTTTCGCCACGACATTATGGGATGCGCTTCGATACAAGCTGTTGCAAGTCGTTTCAACCTGTTGCTCCGCGAGTAAAGAGTCCCATCCCCTTTAGCGTATAGTAGAGCGATTCGATTTACTGGTTGCCTGCTATGAAGCGTGTATTAAATCATCCTTGGTTTTTCTGGTTCATACTTGCCATCCCGTCTATCCCCATTATGGCCGGGCTGATTAGTGGCGAAAGCTTAGAGCACTTGTTACACCCGTCTGGCGAGTTTGCCGCGCGATTCATGATCATCGCCATGATGTTGTCGCCGGTTTTGTTGCTTTGCAGAACCATGAAGTGGAAAACAGGGTGGGTACTGTGGTTAATTCAACGTCGTCGAGCTTTTGGCGTGGCGGCATTCACCTACGCGCTACTGCACACCATCTTATATTTGGTTGATATGGGCGCATTGCAGGCCATTCTTGCTGAATTCTGGGAATTTGGAGTGTGGACCGGTTGGTTGGCGTTTTTTATATTTGTGCCGTTGGCCTTAACCAGTAATCAAGCTAGTGTGATAGCGCTAGGCACTAGATGGAAAACCCTACAAAGGCTTGTCTATATTGCAGCAGTCGCAACGTTATTGCACTGGATATTTATTCACCGGCATCCTATTCCTGCATTAATCAATTTTATTCCGTTGGCCTGTTTGGAATTATTCCGGATTAACCATTGGTATCGCCAACGCAAGCTAAAAGCACCCGTTACCGGAGGGTGAAAACGTACATTCGTAAGCATTGGGAAGGGCAGCAGCCGATGCTGCAGTCAGTTGGATTAAACATTGTTCTGCTCAACCTCGTTGTTGTGCTTGCATTAACACAGTTAATTGCATGGTCTGAACGTACTGGCCAAATGCTTCATGTTTTCCTAACGGTATTCTTATTTTTTGGCTGCACCGTCGTTCTATTGTGGCAGGCGGTAGGCGGCTTTAGAAGTGCATCTCTTAGCATCGAGCGATATGGTTCTTCAATATCCTATTATGGTGTTCTAGCTGTTGTCGTACTGAGCTGTACTTTTATATTTGGAAGTTTTGCCACATTGAGTTTTGGTTTTAAGGATTATCGACAAGAAGCAATAGATGCGTACATTCCTCCTAAACGTAATTTTGAATTAAGCACATCTCCTACTCAGGGCTTAATCTATAACGGCGATATTGATCGTGGCGCAACTGAAGCACTTCGCAAGGCGGCGCAAAATCTACCAATTGGGACTCGCTTGTCTCTCAATAGCCCAGGCGGGCTGATTGTTGAAGCGCGTGGCATGGCTAAGGTGGTGAATGAATTTGGTTTGTCAACGCATGTCGAGCAGCGATGTTACTCTGCTTGTACGCTTGTTTATATTTCTGGAGCTAAACGCAGCTTGGGCGAGGAAGGAGAATTAGGCTTTCACCAATACGATGTGTATTCCCAGTCGGCATTGCCTTGGATTGTGCCTGTAGAGGAGCAAGAGAAAGACGTAAAGCTTTTCCGAGACAAGCAAGTGGCCGGTTGGTTTTTGAAAAAAGCTTACAACACACCGCACGAATCGATTTGGGTGCCCTTGCGTAATGAGCTAGTATCGGCCGGTGTGGTTACATCCCCTTAATCCAAAGCTCGGTCGTTTCGGTGAGTCCATGTTCAAAGGCGTTGCAGCAGTGCATCGAGCGCACGGCCCGCAGCACATCGTTGAATAGCAAATTTTGTCAACTAGCACACCAATTCAAAGTATTTTTTTATCAATTCATTGCTCATGCCGCTATCTGTGAAAGGTTCGGGTAGACGTGTTCTTGTGCGCCCGAGTGCCATTAACCGACTGTTGCTGTGCTAGCAAGGATTTATGTGATGAGAACTGATTCTTTTGTCTGTATGAAATCAGTGCCGAATCGATTGATTGTGAGTTTTTTTATATTGCTGGTAACAGGCTGCGGCAGTTCGCCTGAAAAACAAGCAAGCGTAGAAAGTGTGGGGCCTTCCTGGTCGGTTCAAAGAGTAGTAGACACCGACAGGGCGATGATCACCTTGCTTGATCCAGCTGATCTCGCCCATCATCAGGCCGAACCTGCTAACTGGTTTTTGCATGACTTTGCCATCCAAGATGATTTACAAACCGGTCGGTTCGCAGCGGTATTAACGGACCGTTCTGGCAAGTTCAATGTGCGCGTGACCTTTGGTGAACTTACCGACGCAGAAAAAGCAGTTGCAGGTGCTGAAGCAAAAATTCGTTTAAGAGTTATTAATCGTAGACTGTTGCTTAGCGGTGGTGAAACGTGGCCGTCTGTTGAAACCGATTATCGTAAATTTGCGCATGATCAACGGTGGATTGGTGTGCCTAACGGCGACTACGGTGTGATTATCACTGTGCTTAACCCAGCAGCGCGACAAAGTGACTATGTTTTTCAGCTCATTAAAGTGGATGACATGTCAGTTGTTAAACCCGCTCCGGGTGTGCCGCAGCTTATTTACGGGCAGAAGGCATCGGTAGTTGGAGTCAACGCTAAAGGCTTGCAGTTTCGTGAACAATGTCGGGATGTGCCTGCAACAGCTGCTTGGGTACCATTGTCGAGTAGAACCATGCCAATTCCAGGTGCAACGCAGCTAGTTGAGTTGCCTCGTGCAATGCACACGTGGGCACTGAATCAGCAACAGTCGGGCAGTAATGCAGCTATACCAATGGTTGTCTCACGCAATCCCGAAGTTGGTTCTTATGGCTTCTATATTAAACCGAGTAGTTGGAGTAAGCAGCAGGTAAAAGGCGACGGACAAGCCAAAGTGAGCACGCTCATTCGCTGTGCGGTGCAGATAACGGGCGTGAATCAGTCTCCTGATAAATTTGAGTTGCAGCTTAAGGCAATACCCACTGCTGGTGACCGGTTAGCCCCAATGAAAAAGCAAGAATTGCTCGAGAGTTTCAAAAAATGGATGAGAACCACGAACGATCCAGCATGGCGATTTAAAACAGCCAAAGCTGAACGCAGTGAAAATGATGGTGCGTTGTTGATGGGCATTCTGGACTACTTAAAGCTGAGTTCGAAGGAGTCTGAGGCTTTGTTGCCTCTGAGCAATGCATTGCGAGTTGATTATCTGCTCGAACGCCTTCAATGAAAGAGTGCTCCTAGCTCGTAGCGCAAACGGGCTATAGCTCAGTGTTCAATTTCACTATTGCAGTTTGAAGTTGGTCGCACTAGGTCCTTATGTACCCATTTGGGTAAGCAATTTATTCGATCTGTTTCTTAGTTCTGACCCCGCCGTAGTGGAATTATAGCTCTTTGTTTTGAAAGAGTTGTTGTTTCATGAAAGTTCATAATCACATCGTATTTCTAATTTTCCTGCTTTGTGTAAGCCAGTTGGCTAACGCACAAGCTTGGACGAATCAACCCAACATGAAGCTCAAACGCTCTGAAGCCGCTGCGGTGGAGTATCAAGGGCAATTGTATGTATTCAATGGATTCTCAAATGGTTTAATGGTCGGCAACAGTATTGAAAAATATGATCCTGTCAGTAAGCAATGGACTTTGCTAGGCAGTACGTTTGAAGGAAATGGAACAGCAGTAACACACGCAGGTGCTGTATTAGTTGGTCACGAAGTGTGGCTTGTTGGCGGACGAATTGGTGCACACCCTGGAACAGTTTCAGACAAAGTCTGGATATACAATTTGAATTCAAAGTCCTGGCGTAACGGACCCAAACTTCCCAAGCCCATGGCTGGCGGCGGTGCGGCACTGGTTGATAATAGAATATATACGTTCGGTGGTATGGATGCACAGGCTAAATGTGATGTTAATTTCCACTATGTTTATGATCTTGGAAATCCATCAGTAGGTTGGCAGAACAAGACTGGGTCGGCAGGTATGCCGTCTGCCAGAAACCATTTTTCCACTGTTGTTGTTGATAATATTATTTATGCAATTGGTGGTCAGCACGGTCACGATGGTTGTCCTGGAAAGGCTGGTGGAAACGTTAAATTAGTTCATTCCTATAATCCTCAAAGCAATCAATGGACGCGTTTAGCTGATTTGCCTGCAATTGAATCGCACAATGAGCCTTCGACGTTTGTACATCATGGTTTTATTTATACAGTTGGTGGCGCAACTGCTGGAAACAGGGTACTGCGTTATGATCCTGCAAAAAATCAATGGGAGCATATCGTTAATTTACCTGAGCCGCTGCTCGCACCTGTAGCGCGCATCTATGATGGCAAGCTGGTTGTTGGCGGTGGTGGTGCGCCGATTACTGCGAAGTCAAAAAATGGAGTGCGAGCTATCGCAATGGCCAAATTTACTGATAAAGCGACCAATTATTCTGGCAATGGCGGCAGCGATAATATAGTCACAAACACAAACACAAACACAAACACAAACACAAACACAAATACAAACACAAATACAAATACAAATACCACTGTGGACAACACAAACGCTGGTCTGGTGATTACAGTAGAAGCTGAAG
>JAVCKV010563143.1:0-10742 GCA_032274145.1 Herpochondria borealis | reverse complement strand
GCAAATCCGACGGTAGCTGCTCTCCTGCTGCTGCACCAAATGTTCTCAAGCCTCGTTCTAGGATGGCTCGTGCTGAATTTTCACCCCCATATCGGTCACTAAACTCGGTTCGAAGACTAGATGCCAACTCCCAAAAGTCACCCGATGGGTTGTTGTAGGTCTCGACCAGTCCGTAGGCATCGAACCGAGCCTGCTCCGACAGTTTCCACTCGGGCAATGGAGGAGGTGTGCGCGGAGAAGGAGCCTTTGTCGGTACGACAACAACGACTTCTTCCTGTTCTTCTTCATTTTCGAAACTTTGATCGTCGTTGAATTCTTCCGACTCGATGGGAGCAGTGGGCGGCGGGTGCAAGAGACGAAAGGTTCCAACACAAATGATGAAAATGGGCAAGAGGCTTGCTCCCACTTGGAGAAACAACTTCCAGAACGGTAGATCAGGTTGCTTCTTTCGTCTTCTTTTTCGTTTCACCTTTGAAGGAGGGGCGTCGCCCCGTTCCACTTCCAAATTTTGAACAGGCCGTCGTCGTCGAGCAGCATCCTCCGCGTGCGCCATGGTGATGATGAAGAGGTTTGCAGAAAATGACGATAAAATGAAGTTCAAAATGATTATTGCTTTCTTCAGATACGTATGAAAGCAATCTACGGTACGTGTACGGTGCTTTCAAGCACAGTAGCAAAGAAGTCAGATAACTCGAATAGTTATCCCTACAGTAGGAAGCATTATGGCCTCATTCATTTGCTTTAGGCCTAAACCTGCCGCTCTATTCGAGATGAGGTCATGGCTAACTCATTCATATACTTTCCACCTCCTCGATTATTCACTTGTTATTAGCAGTCACTCTCAAACCTTTACATCTACATCTAAAGGCTACTTGTACTTTCGACTATTTTGAACCCTGATGATGAGTTCCAGCTCTTGCCTCGGTCGCGCACATTCGTATTCCTTCCCTTTCTCAAGCTTCAAATCTGAAACTGTCATTTCGGGAAGAAGCGCAGCAAACTCGGGGTGAGCGCCCTCTTTCTAACATCATCATTGAGGCGGACGTTTTCGTTGTGATCGTGTGTGGAGCCACTGTTGTTCTGCCATAGTGTCTTCAATCTCTTCCTTGAGGTCCGCCCACTCCTTGTCACTCATTGTCGTTGATGATGACGACGTCGAATACAATTCTTCGCCACTTCCCGACACTACCACTTGTAGTAACTTTTGACTGGAGTTCGTCTTGGTTACGATGGCAATATCATCCCCAAAGTCGCTTTGTATCATGGCCGACAGTTTGTCCATTTTGGCATCATCTGATCATACCGAACAAACAAACAAACAGCTCTGTGAGAAAGCGAGTAATAATTCCATTGCAGTAACGAACGAGCGGGGGCTTCTGATGTTCGTACACACCTTGTTCCGCACGATACCGAATCTCGAGTTGCAGCCGTGTCATGTTGCGCACGATGATGTTTGTGTGCGAGTGAAAGCAAATGGCCTCATGATTGAGCTGCTACTGTACTGTATGTATACCGTGTAGTACGAATAGATTGTCTACTGTACGTGGTACAACAGTAGTATTATCTGTGCTCTAATCTGACGCACTAAACGAAAACTGAAAACTCGAAATATCTTCCATCACATGGCGGCTCTACTGTACTCCCCAAACATCTCGACATCAGACCCAAACATCAGTTCACATGCTCATGTTCATGATGAATCTAATCACAACAGTCCTTCTCACATATCTCACGACCTGCTCAGGTCTTGCTCAATTGAGTCGTCGACATGCGATTGGCGTTGGATTCGGCACACTGCTACTTCCTCCGCCAGCAAATGCCGACGAGGATATCTTTCGGTCCGGCGGTTTCGGCCGGGAGGAGTACACCAACTCGATTGTGGCCTCACGTGATACCAATATTTCACCCAAGGAAGTCTATGATACATTGTTGCGCCTCAATAAGCCGTCCGACAATACTCGTCGAGCACTTGACGTGGGGGCTGGAGCTGGTGTCTCCACCCAAGTGTTGTGGGACATGGGGTACCATGAAATTGATGCCCTTGATTGGAGTGGTGACGCTTGGAGAGAAAATGTGGACGAGCGGGGAAGCTGCCCATCGTCGGTGCACTTTTATGAGCTGGACGATGAACGGTTCCTCCAGCAATGGAGAAAACAGGCCACCAAACCACAAAAGTACGACGTGATTGCCTTTAATTTTGCCGTCAATCGCAACAAGGCTAACTACTTTGGCAAGGAACTGCTCAAGGAGAATGGTATCTTGCTGGCGCCCATTAATACGCAGACTGACTATTGGTTAAAGCAAGTTTATACCTTGATGGATGCTACTGGCAAGACTTTGTGGACTGCCAACGATGTCGGTGCTTGGAGTGTTCAGTTTCAACCTGATGTAACACAAGATACATGTCAGGGAGTTTGGTGTGCCCCTTTCAATGGATTTCAAAAACTCAAGTAGAGGAGCAGAGCAATCAGGCTGGTGGTCCTAATAGCGAAGATCATGTGTGCTGCTGGATGAGATGTCTGATCACCGCATGGTTCGTATGACTTTGCACCTTGGATATTGAGCAGTTGTGCACCTGCGCTACAAGCTGAAGAAGACACTGATCTATTGAAACACAACCTCTAGTTGCTCCATTCGTGGACTGAGTCTGACGTGTGCGAAACAGTGGGCTGGCTGGTCTCCCGAATCGACCAGCTCGCACATTGCAGTTTGGTCACAATAAGTTGTTAGGGAACTTCTCTGCTCATAACCTTTCGAGGAGAATTGAGGGATTTGATTCACCGCAAAGCGGCGGAAGAAGCTGCAACTCTTTGCGGGATGCCTTTGTACTAAGTACATGTACGACAGAATGGCCTCATAGTTCCAAGAGAATGGCAGAGCTCTTACGTAGTATTGAGTGAGTCGAGTCGAGGTATCCGGTATTACGAACTGGCATTCAATATGTCAATAACGTCCATGACCCCACTCTTAGTATACAGTAGAGGTAAGAATTCTCGTAACGGTCGGACCTTTCTGTAGCCTGTCGACCGAAAACCGAAAGGTTGCACCATGATGTGACACATCTCAGAAGAGAATATAAGTGACTGACTGGTGCTTGCTGGGGGATAAAGGCATTCGTCATTACAGGATTGGGGGAGATAGAGTCGCGTCGCATGAAGAGTGCAACAGCGTTGGAAGGAGCAGTCAGATAGTCTCTCATCGGTAGAGGAGCACAATACGAAAGCTATGGCTTCTCGAAGACCCTCAATGTCCCTGTCAATGCCCCTGTATACAGCGGGTGACGATCAACAAATCCAAAAGGCGATCCAGGCCCTCCGTTTAAAGTCACAAGAATCGCTGGCGCAGTCTCGCGAAGAGATTGCTCGACTCGAGGAAGTGAATGAGATTAAGCAAATGAGGATAGCCGAACTGGATGCTGAAATCGCCAAGCTTGAAGAAGAACCGGGTGGATCAGAATTGGAAGAGAAGAGTGGGCGCAAACGAGCCAAGAGGAGGTGGTCATTGGCGGCATTTGGAATGACCAACCAACAAAGCAACAGCAATAGTGATGCCGAGCAACGAGGGAGGAGTTCTGCACGCGCCCCTCAATCGGGACGTCTCTCTGGTCAGCGCTCCAAGTCTGTCGATGTTGACTATGATAGCAACGAGGAAGATCTTGGGGGGAAATCGACGCCGTTTTCCATTATGGGCAGCCTGACTAAGAAAAAACCCAATCGAAAATCGAATCGAGAGTCATACGCATCCACTGGGGATAAGATGGAAATGGAGGCACGGCTGATGCAGCGTCTCCACGACATTCAACAAGAAAACAAGAAGATCATTGAACAGCAGGAGACGGAACTGGAGTTCAAGAACGAGCAAGTCACAGCTATGCAACTCGCGTCGGAAGAACAGGGGAACATTATTGACGATCTGCAGCAACAAATCTATGATATGCGGCAAAACACTCAGGGTGATGTACAGCGGGAGGAAAAGTTTATTTCTGAGGAAGACAAGATCATACTGAATGAACGGCTTGCTACTCTCAATAATCAAGAGAACGAGATAAATAGCCAGCTACGTTTGATCCGGCGAATCCAGGGATTAGACGACGATGAACGAAAGGCCACAATATCCGAGCTCAAAAGAACGATTGTAGAGTCCTCTATTCGACTCAATTCAGTCAAGCGCATGTTTGAGGCGAACAAAGAAATGTTGGAAACAAAAGCATCCACGTCCGAGTCAGATTGGGCAAAACTCAGTATCAAGATCTCCCTCATGGAACGTGTCAGCCAAAAGCAAATGAGTCGATTAGAAAAGAAGGTCGCCAAAGGTCAATCGGAGGAGCTCATTGATGTGATCGACCGCGCCAGGCAGGCATTGGAAGAAGAGATAGACATGCGAACTGAACCAGAAGAGGAGAGCATAGCGGAAGTGATCAAGAGGGAAACAGACTCTGTCGAGAATCTGGTCGCGAAGATGCTAAGCTGCAGTCAGTCATTTGCGGAGGGCCTTAAAGCGCTCCAGTCAAAAGAGCTTTCTGTTCACATTGTGGATACTTTGGTGACAACTCTTCGACAGATGGAGAAGGCGATCGAGGCTGCCGATAACACAATCATGTCATCACTCTATGTTGTGGACGAGGTAATCGAAACCTATGCCAAAGACGATGCTCTGATACCAGAAGACGTGCAATCCATGTTGAAAGATGAAGGCGACGACAAGCCGGATGGCGAGATGGAAAAAATGTTTGACTGCAGCTCGGAAAAAGCGTCTGAAGATGACATTGAGGTGGCAGATCTTCAGGATCAACACGACGAAGTCAACGAGCTAATTCGTGATACGAAGCTGAAACTGGAAGAGAAACAGATTCATTCAGAGCAAGAGCTCGACGACATAAGGTCAAGGGTCGACGAACTGAAACGAACGTTCAAGGATCTTGGTGCCGAGTGGGATGAGAGAGACGCCATAATCGAGCAAACAATGAAGGACGCCGAGGATGCCAAGAATGACGAAGATAAGGTGCGGGATTTTTTGGAGCGTATGGCGCGCTCAAAGATGAAAAATGCTGCTGACTCTCCATCATCGCAGTAAACGTTGTAGTAGTGCACTTCTGTTCATATTCTTCTAGTAAATAGTTTCCGCCCCACTCCATTCAAGCCACGTCGAGGGGCATCGACCCATTTAGGTCTAGTCATCACCACGAACTGACTTGGGGAGCGGAACACATTCTAGGTCTCCTATTCCCTGGGTCATGAAGAGCTGGATTTGTTTCAGAATCCCACCTATTGTAAAGTGGCTTTCTCGATAGCTTGCAATAAGCGCTTCCTTCTGATGAAACTGCTCGGTTGTCATGCCTCGTATTTTGTCTAGCAGTGATGGCAGCTCTTCCACGGTGGTGATGTACCCCACTTGGTTCTCAAAGAGCGCTCTATACGGTACCCACGGTACATCCAAATAGACATGAATTGGGATACGGCCCATTTGAAGCGTCTCCATGATGTGGTAGGACGTTCGACCGAATCCACGAGGTGCCAGGTTGATGTAGGAGTCCTGCATGATGTCTCTCCACATCCGTTGTTTCTTTCCATAATAATGTGTGTAGTTGGTGTCACCCACATTGGTGAGTAGATACTCGTGCATGTGCCGTCGCATCTCCTTGGGAGCATGGTCCAGTGATCCCACGTAAGAAATCAAGTACTGCCTTGATTTTTCATTGGATGGTGGACTAAGGGGTTCTTCTTGTTTCAGTAGAGGTATCGGAACATGACCATGTCCTCCAGCCGACAGAACCAACACATTGGAAGGAAGCTGAAATTCGTTGTTGCCCGTTAGACCTTGGTCGTTCTGACTGACGGTAATGTACGGCACGTCGGGCCGCAGATTCTCGATTAGAATCTCTACAAATTCTTTTGGATACTTGAACTTTTTCTTGAGCCAAATGTCGACCCAGGGTATCAGAAGAGGAACGTACGGTCCAAAGGTTTCTGATAGACAGCCATTCGTGCTGTTGCGGAAATGTGAAATCCAGTGATTCTCAATCCATGGACCACAGTATTTGGCTGCACAGTGCATCTTTGAGGTATTGGTCCATCTCTCCAGAGCTGCATGTATACTTCGAAAGTGCTGAACTGCATCGACTGGGTACGCCAGCTTCAAATCTTTAGTTGCCTGACTCAAGCAAGACAGCGCGACGGATGTGTCTACAAGAGGGCACGTTGACCTCAGCTTTGCTGCAGGCAATGTGTCTGCCATGGCAACACTCAAGATATCTTTCGAAAAGAGTGGAACAAACTTCATCGTGTGTACCAGGGATATGAAGCATATCACCGAGACAAACACCGTGAGACCCCAGGGTAGTTGAATGCGTTGCGCGTTCATGACGACGACAAGAGACTTGTCATGTCATCATGGTGACCCTGCATTGATGTCATGCGACCATACCGGTAGACAGTACATCTACTCACACGAAAGGAACAGTATATGTTCATATACAGTACATGTACAGTACTGGAGTACATCCAGTACGCACCATCCTACCCAGGCAAAACACGACTCACAGTTACGAATGGAAAATGAGGCGGAAGGCGAAAACCCGACAACCATTGGAGTCAATACACACGTCCTCCGAATCATTTCGATCGATTCGCTCCAGCGATCGTTCCAAACAGAAGCATACCCTTTGCCCTTTTTGATCAAGTGCTTGATCTCTCTGAAGAATCAGATCCAACAGAAACCAAAATCAAGGTCAATCGTTCGAGAACAGTCGCATAGCAGACTACATTTCGAAGCGACTCCGTCATGCGCAAAACGATTCTTCGGCTCCTGCTGCTCGTGCAGCCCATCTTCTGCAAACCAATCTGGCAAGCGATTCGATCCCACCACCAGGCTCGCCCGTCGCTGCAGAAGCTCAAGCCAACTCCTCATCACTATGGATACTCTGAACTAGACTATGGGAGAAATCACCCCCTTGAACGCCGCCGCTTGGAAGATGCGGAAGATTTCCGTGATCAAGAAACTCTCGACTATGACTCAATGGATGTGTTTGATGTTATGCGAATCAAATTCATGATTGAGCCACTTGTGGCTCTTCGTGGCCAATCGGCTGAAGTCGATCTCAAGATCAAGACGATTCTGAACAAGGTCTTGCCAGAGGTGAAAGAAACTTGGATATCACACCTTTCAGTTGTACCTGTTCAAGGTGTTATTCCCATTCAGACCGAGGACTGTTTTGGAATCTACCATGACTTGATTCCTGAAAGCATCGTGCAAAATGGAGTCGACGACGCTGACTTGGCGGTCTTTGTGAGTGGAATGGACACGCTGACAACGAGCTCTGGTGACAGCTTTGACGTGTGTGAAGGAGGGACGCTCGCTGTTGCAACATCGTGTGTATTGGATCAATTCGATCGACCCATTGTGGGCTTTATCAACTTTTGCTTGGAGGCGCTCTCTCGACGTGCTCTTCTTCTTCTTGACGAGGAAGAAGTAGGTTATGGGTATCCTAAAGTACAACTTTCCGATGCAATCGTGCAAGAATCAATTGAGCGCCTCGATGGAGAGGGAGCCATTGCTAATGCTCAGCTGATTGCGATCCATGAAGTGGGTCACGTGCTCGGAGTTGATTCTAATCTGTTCATTTTCTTTCGTGACGTTGACACTGGTGAACCCAGAACAGCACGCCCCTTTCAGGAAAAGGACGTTGTATGCGTGGACGGCACCCGAGAGACCATGTTCTTTGCAGACTCAAACACTCTTTTGCCAGAGGTCTCGAGCCAAGGTCGACGCTACTACGATCTTGTTACACCTCGAGTTCAAACCGTAGTACGCAACCACTTCAACTGTCAATCCTTACCTGGTGCAAGACTGGAGAACCAACCAACGGGAGCGACTTGTACCGGAGCGCACTTTGATGAGCGTTTGTTCTATTCAGAGCTAATGGGACCACTGTTCTCAGGAACAACAGATGTTTTGTCGCCTCTGACTCTGGCGCTTTTGGATGACAGTGGTTGGTACAAAGTGTTCTATGAAGGATCGGAAGTATCACCGTTCGGTCACGGGGCTGGGTGTAGCTTTGTGAATGACGACTGTATTGTTGACGACGAGGTGCCATGGTATGCTGAGGGCGCCTTTTGCAGCCAGGTGACTCAGGTTACAAGGGGAGGAATATCAGCTTCTGAAAATAACTTGCTATGCGATCCGACACATCGAGCGATTGGCGTCTGCGATTTGTTTGATCGAGATGCGCTGCTCTCCTCAGTAGACGGGGGATTCCAGTTTGACTCCGATGGGATCCGATACTTTTCAGATACTTCGCTACAGGCCCTTACGGCTCAGAATGATTGGTGTCCCGTCGCTAGCATTCCTACCGGAGTCGACTGTACTGATGCAACTGGAGAATTACTGGATATTTCTTACGTCGGTGAAGAGTACGGACCAAACAGCCGGTGCATCAACTTTGAGTCCGACGTCTCTGGGAGAGCCGTGGCTGGTTGTTTCAACCTTGAATGCAACACAACTAGCCGTCGAGTGGTCGTCAATGGGACAAGCTGCAACTTTGATGGACAACGAATTGCAGTCCCAACGGTTTCCGGCTTCGGAACGTCCAATATGATTTGCCCAAAGTTGGCCGTGGTATGCCCACATTTATTCTGTCAGGGCGGTTGCTCGGGCCGTGGAATCTGCAACTTTGAAACGAATGAATGTGAGTGCTTTGATGCACGAGACACGACCCCTATCTGCAGCGGTGGGTTCGACGGCATACAGGATCCATTCTCGCTTTCCCCAACGTCTGTACCGCCGCCTTCGTCGGACGCTACCACTATATGCTTTGCCTGGGTTGCACTTCTGTTGAGTTTGTTGGTTACAGCTGCAATACGTTAAAAACACTGAAGATGGTGGCCCTGGACTTTCAGCCGAAAGGGACTGTATAGTACGCTTTGTTCATGACGGGGTCAACATCAATACAGCTTTTGCATTCTGGTCCAGCCCGTACATCCATCAATTAATAATAGTTCCATCTCACTACATTCAGCAGCCAGCAAACTAAAACTCTTTAAAATAAGGAGAGCTGCCAACAGCTCTGAGGCTTTCTTTCTTTTTTTCCCATTGACTGATTGATTCCATTGAGACATCAGCAAGAGACATCTCCAATACGCGAAACTCTTTGGTCACGGATTTGACTGGACTGGGTCTGAAAATGTCACTCTCTAGGCAAACCAGCGCACGTTTAGGCAGGGAAAGGGCCCATTTTGCATTTGCCACGACCAAAATGAGGTCAAATCTAAGATTAGAGCCTGAAATCCCCCTCTCACTTATGTAGGGTTCGGCACGAAACGACTCATTCATTCGGGCGCTTCAACTCTCATCACATGATCACATCCAAGAGCAAAGCAAAAATGCACCCAACAACTACATGTATTTGCGTAGCGCTGCTTATGCAGCCGATCTTTGCCGCTAAATCATTATGGCAAACCATCCGAGCCCACCACCAGACACGACCATCTTTACAAGACCTAAAACCGACTCCTGATCACTATGGCTACAAAGAACTGAACTACAGGGGCGAGGACCAGTTTGACCGCCATCTTCGCACTAACGGTATGCAAGATCTTGGGCTGCGAAGTCAGGACATGAATGATTCAAGTTCCGACTTCAAACCCCTTCGGATAAAATTTGTGACCGAGCCACTGACATCCTTGCTGGGAGGATCAGATGCTGTTGACGCCAAGATCTCGGCGGTACTTAACGACGTTCTACCAATGGTTGAAAATACATGGATGTCACACCTCTCCGTTGTACCCGTGGAAGATCCTATCCCTGTTCGACGAGACGATTGTTTCGGAATCTACAATGATTTGATTCCCCAACAGTTTCTGGACGATGGTGTCGATGGCGCTGACTTGGTCGTCTTCGTGAGCGGAAAAGACACACTAACCACTGGATCTGGTCAGGACGTGAATGTTTGTGGTAAGGGAACCCTTGCCGTCGCCACATCGTGTTCATTGGACCAATTTGATAGACCAATCATGGGCTTCATCAACTTTTGTATCCCTGCACTCAGCCGTCAACTTGAAGAAGCCGATAATTTCTATCCAAAGGTAGAACTTTCAGACATGGTCGTCAAGAGCGCGAATGAAGAGAATAGCCTCATTTCGAACGAAGTTATTACGAATACCAAATTGGTTGCAACTCACGAAGTAGGCCACGTGCTAGGTGTCGATTCTGATCTATATCTCTTCTTTCGTGACCCCGAAACGGGCCAGCCTCGAACACCACGCCCCTTTCAAGAGAAAACTGTCGACTGTGTAGACGGCAGCCGAGAGACGAGACCATTTCCTGATTCAAACACGCTCGCATCAGAGGTCTCGAGCCAAGGTCAACTCTACTACAACCTCGTGACACCTCGTGTTCAAACTGTGGTGCGCAACCATTTCAACTGTCAATCTTTACCTGGCGCGAGGCTGGAGAACCAACCAACAGGACCATCTTGCACAGGAGCTCACTTTGATGAGCGTTTGTTCTACTCAGAGCTCATGGGACCCATATTCTCTGGAACTGCCGACATTTTGTCACCTCTGACGCTGGCGCTGTTGGACGACAGTGGATGGTACAAGGTGTCCTATGAAGGTTCGGAGGTGTCTCCGTTCGGTCACGGGGCTGGGTGTAGCTTTGTGAATGACGACTGTATTGTTGACGATCAGGTCCCAACGTACGGTGAGGGCGCCTTTTGCAGTCAGGTGACTCAACTGGTCGGTGGACAG
>JAVCKV010563132.1:0-10743 GCA_032274145.1 Herpochondria borealis | reverse complement strand
TTCACAGGCTACACCGGGCGACTTATCGGGGCCGGATCTGTACGAGCTGAAGCAGCATCCCATGGCAGTTTTCAGAGACGCCTATTGAAAGACCAGGAACGCCTACTTTAAAGCCAGTTGCTGTACACCAGGATTTCAAAACTGCTGGTAAGTCGCTGCGGGGCGCCGGACTTTCCAGCCGTTAAAGAAGTTTCGGCCGGATAATATGGTGCTTCCGTCGGGATACTTTTAATGATCGAAAAGTGTCGACGTTTCGGTTCTTCTTCAGCCGTTCTGGCGCGTGAGGTATTTTCGTTCGCATATTTATGTTGCAAGAATACTGTGCTAGCGTTTTCGTTCTATTGGAGAGAAGCTCACAGCGGTACCTGTAAGTTCTGAGGCGCCAGGGTTAGTAGCTGTACTAGCACATGTCCTAGACCATGTGTCTTGACGTGCGTACCGGACGGTTCCGGGGCTTTCCGACGTTCTCCGCTCGCTTGGTACGAACCTATTCGGAACGATTCAGTTTTCGCCGGTGCGACCGGGTCTGCTCTCTCCTGTGAGGCCTCCGACCTACCCATGATCATCCTAGGTGTGAAAAGACGGGGCGCTCGTTGGCGACTCCGTCAAGGTTATGAAGGATCTCACTAATTAAGACCTTTCTGTATCTAGCCCACTACTCATTGAAGGCTGGACACCCCGGTGGTTCAAGAATGTATCAGATGGTCCTGGAAAGAGGTCTACTGGAGTAAAGGGGAAAAATATATCTTTCAAACTAAAGCTTTCCGGTCATGCGCAAGGACAATAGGCACGCTCAGAAACAGGCAGAAAGATCTGCTGTTTTTTCTGTTGGTGACGCGTTGAAATTCGTCGCAGTAGACCTCTTGGGCCCCTTCGCAGGAACTAAAAATTATTTCACCAATATATTGGTGATAACCGATCATTTCATAAAGCTGGTACGCGATGTCCTGCTGAAGAGCACTACTACAACTGAGTTTTCTGCGGAGTTCCTGGAAAATGGTTTTTACGACTAAGGGAATCCAAAGTATATCCTGACCAATCACGGGCCTCAGCTCGTCTCCAAATTGTTAGATTACATGGCTACATGATTACATAGGTATGAAACACTGGATTATCACGGCGTATCATATCCAAACTAACAGGCAATCCTAAAGTTAAAAACAGGCTCTCTTCATTCGCTTGATGCACTTTTTCAACGAGCAGCAGGACGATTGGGGCCAATATTTTTTGCCCTTGACAAACGTGTGTATCGCACAGGTGCACCGTACGTCCTGGTTTGCTCCGTTAAACCTCTCGCTCCAACGGACCCCGACGGGACCTCTGGCGGAGTAAATGTTATGTAATGATGAGTTAGAGCCAGGGGAGTAGAAGAATGAACAACCAGAACGACCGGATGGCCAACTCCAATATTCAAGCTCGGAAGTTTCGACTCCGAGTCGGTACAATGGCCTTTACTGCACGGCGGAATATAAACCAGGCCCAAGCCTATTATAAGAAGTCGTTAAACCGCCGAATCCGGATTGAGGTTTCCCTTCTTCCGGGATACTATATTTACCTGAACCGGCCTCCACTTTCCACAAAGACCGTCGCGACACGCATGAGATACGATCCATGGACAAAACTCTACCCTAATAATACCGCCGAGGCGTAAAAGTTTTTCGAAGCGAACGAGAGAACGGTAAGGATAGAGGTTTGGGTGGTGCCAGACACCGTCGCTATCGACCTAATTACCGTACTCACGGCGCCAATATCCAGTTCGTATGAACCGGATCCGGACTAATCCGTCCGGCGCACACTGCTTGCGCTTTCGAATACAGACAATATCGAACGTTCACCCGAGACATTCGATGAAGAAGAAGACTATGATTCGCCCAAGAAAAAAACGCTCGGACCCGAAGTACACGAGTAAACCGATGAGAATCCAGGGAAGGAAAATTCTCCCCCGGCCGGTACAACCCAAATGTACGGCCACTGCCTCCCAAAAGGAAACTGTTAAGTCCAAAAGTGCGGAATAATACACAGAGATTTCTGAGGAGAGCCTGATGCCTTCAAAATCCTAACATGCGGTATCGGCCGAACCGGGTATTACGGAAGACTACGATGCACTTTACTTCGTCGTTTATGCAGACTACGCCATACAGTACGTATGAAACTAATATACCTCCAAGTGAGACGCAAGAACCACTCCGATGAAGACGACGAGAACACTCCGCTCGGGCCCCATGGTAATAATAGAAACGGCATACGCCTCTCACCCGAGCCTTAAGATCTAGTACGCCACTAAAAGTTTCTGATAGAGAAGTCCAAATTGACGAAGAAATGGAAACTGTGCGTCGGCAGGAAATAACAACCCATGCCGACTACCGGTCTATATGCGAACGTGCAGAGGAGAACAGTATTGAAATTTCCCCACAGTACCAGCCGTTCTGCACCACAATGTTGGGCATATTAGGTAGAAAGACCGCTCTATTTTGCACTGGCGCCACTGGTACGCGTGCGGTCCAGATCGAATTACCGAGAAACCGGCATAAATCCTGCCCAAAGAGCATATCACACGGTACTGGTTCTCGCTCCCCCGGAATGGAGCCGTGACGCCGACGTCCCATATGGAAAATTCACGGCCAAAACGCGAAAGCCAACCCGGAACGAACTAACAGGAATTACTCGTTCAGCGAAGACGCTTGATGGCACATGGGGGAATTACACTGGATGAAGGAAAACAATTTTTAAATGTGACCAATGTAACGGCCCAACGACCTACTGATTGAGAAGAAGCACGAGAAAAAGACAAAAAACCCGGACGAATATGCGAAGGATTTGGAGGGAGATGCATTGTGCTGATTTTAACAAAAAAAGGCATGGGATCCAGCATAAAGACGTTAGAGTCTCAACGGCAGTAAGGACCTTCTTTCTATAAAATACTGATAGAAGAATGAAAAAAGGAGTCTCAACCATGACCCACTCCAGATTTAAGTCTGTACCGTACGATGGAATGATGTTTCTACAATTTTAAGCCAAAGCTGAGAGGAAAGAGTCGGAAAGGACGTTCCGGACAAAATGGAGAAATACCCCGTTTTTTTAATTTATGGATCTCAATTCACTGCGATATCGCACAAATAGCTAGCGAAAGACCGGTGTGGGCGGTTTGGCATCCACCTGTGCTGATCTAACATGTAACTGGAGACTTTCATGCCGTTCGAATCGTACCGCTCACTCACTGAGATGCTCGAAGAGCCCAGGACCATAAGCATATGCGGCATCGGTACCGGGATTTGAATCGGGCTGTTCTGCGCCAGGGAATCCCGGGCTGCATACTCGCTTTCGTGTGCCTCCAGTAAAGAATAGCTGCGATCCTTGCAACGCTGCGCCAGAAAGTTCCACGACAGCTTTTTCGCGTCGTAAGGCGTCGTCGAAAACTGCAGCCGTAACGGAAGATTCGTAGCGACCTCTAGGGCGAGGGCATCATCACCACCGACCTCCAGGCGGTCCTACTATTGCCTCCGGCTTGTTCGTGACGGCGCAGGCGCAGGCGTGATCGGGTTTCTCATGAACTCCAGCACCACGCCTCTTTAAGGTACTAACAGGTCGTAATGCTCATTGGCGTCGTAGCCGGAAGGCTCCGACGCGGTTTTAAGCCGCCCAGGCGATGCGCCTTCGCCAGAAAACCTGACCAAGGTATCGGCGGCTTCCGCGTCGTACTGATAGTGCTTGTAGTATGGCCGCCTCTTGACGAGGCGTTAGTAGCGGCGCTGCCCGTTCCCACCAGCGGCAACCGCATCATAAGATGGCGCAAAGAAGCTGGTGGGAATATCTGAGTTACATGGATCTCTCTTGTGTGTAAACGTCCTAGTCCTTGAAGAAGCGACTGTTCTTACGACTGACCTGAAAACTGAGCACGGACTGTTGAAACTCGTATGAGCTCTGCTCCTCGATAATTTCCGAGCGTGTAAGAGTATAAGGCAAATGCTCGTCTGTGGCATCGTCACGTAGTTCGCCCTCAGGCTCTAGTTGTCCAGATATTATTGCGTCCTGTGCATCCGAAATCAAGTCGAATTCGTCCGGAAAGTTGGTGGTAGCTAATAAGGTAACGGCATGATAGTAATTTCTTCCCAGACGTGGTCACCTTACCTCTGCAGACTACCATGTCGCACGAGTGGCTTCGCCACAGACCCGTTTCCTTTTTCTTGTTTCCTGCTCCTATTTGGCAGTCGTAGGGTAGCGCACGTTTGGCACGTGGCCTAGGTCGCATCAGCGGTTAAGGGGATGAGGTTCGACCAGGTCTGTCGCGTGCTCGTTAGCTACTGCGGTACAGAATGTTTTCTGCAGCCTCCGAGTGATCGAATTGCCCATTGCATCCAAATCCAGCTCTCATTCGCAGAACGTGGGTATCTTCTCATCAACTTTTCATCCTTCGTGCTGATTGGACCTGAGGGCCTGGAAAGTGCGTCTGGTACTTGATGTTTGAGACCTGGACTGTAGATTATATCATAGTTGTAATCCATTACTCAGAATCATCACCAACGCATGATTCTTCCAGTCGGGTCATTCACCGTGAGCATCTAGTTGAGGGCGACATGGTCCGTGCGGACCATTAACTAGTTTCCCTTTACGTACTGACGCAGCTTCAATATTTCTCAGACCACTGCACAGAAATCTCGCTCCATCAAAGAATAGTTTTGCTGCTCCTTGGTCAATTTCTTAAAATATTACCAAATCAACCTCTTCCTGCAAGAAGAAAAATTGTTGAGGTGTATATTGATACCGGATTCAACGAGCAGGGAGATGATTTGCTCCAGGTGGTAAAGGTGTTACTCGTGTTTTTGAGAAAACACGATGATTTAGTCGATGTACAAAAAGGCAAATCTTGCTCTGCACTCCGGATTTTACGATATCTAGAGCAGACTGAATTTTTAAGGAGCGTTCTGCAAAGAAAAGGGCATTCTTAGGTATCTTTATTTACCCATTTAGCTTTTTAAAGCCTTCTTTTCCATATCTTACTCTTCAATCAGAACCTGCTGGTACCCTCAAAGTGCATCCGAAAACGTAAAGACGTAATTTCATTGCTTTTATTTCACTGTAATCTTCCATTCGAGGCAAAGAATAAATTTTCGTAATGGCCCCAGCATTTGATCGATAAAAAGTGCACGAAGAAGCATTACGTGTTGCTTTTTTCTGAGCCAACACCACCCTGCTGAATAATTCCGTTTTCGCCAGATCAATAATGCCTTTCACCATCTGGTAATATTTATGATCTCTGCTTTCTCGCTTTTATCGGGAGCAGTAAGGGAAGGCTGCAGGCGGAAGAGTACTGTGCCAGACGCCTGGTTTATCTGATGCTCGGTGGAGTTTCTCTGTCCTAACCGGCTATTGAAAACGAAAGCATGCTTATCCAACATGTGAATGACGCACACTCGCAGGGCCGGGTCCTCAAGATGGTCCAAGTCTATCTAATTCATCGTACTCTTATTCTCATCTAGACGCGCTCAGCCAGGTCGTCTTCTTTGTAAATCTTTCATCCTCGGCATACATTCCACTGATTCAGGTCTTATGTCCTCTGTCTTTGGTTGGATCTCACCTGGTTGACTTTTCCATTTTTATTCCTTGATGTATCAGGTGACACAACCTAGATTTCTTCGCCAGCCTTCAAAAGTAATTCTGCTACAAATTTTTCCCTCATTACCAGAAGAGAGAGCTTTATACATGATCGCCATGATATTTACTTCTTCGTCTATCTACTTCCCTTGGGATTGTTCTTAATCAAACGGGAAGCTGGGGGAACCAGTTAAATTCAAACGGCAGAGTCCCTTTTTTCCACTGTCGAGATTGACCAAAGCAAAAAGGCGATCGCGACGCATACGACATGACTACTCCCGTAGAGAGAATAAGTTCCTTGCAGTTGAAGTTTTCTTGAGACTTTTGAACGGCGGATCCGCTTACACGTCCTACACCGAGTTCATAAAATGAGCCCGTAGCTCACCACGACGTTATACATAGCCTTGGTCACGATTGGCCGTCATTAAAATTTCTTGATAGTTCCCTGCCTCTTTTTAAATGGCGGTAGATGAAACGGTCGGGTTAGTCTCATACGCGTCAGCTGGGCAGACTCGTTACAGGTGGTACATGTGCCTCCGCTAGTCAACATATTTCGTTCCACGATGTGAGAGTTCTTCTTCAACTAAGGGTCTGACGCGATGCAATGGCTAAGTATGGGGGTGATGTCTCTGTTGAAGTCGATCTTCCATTTGATGCACAGACTGCTATCAAAATGGCGTGTGGTTAATTTTTTCCCCAAACTACGAGGAACGCCAAGTGATTTACAACGATCATAGCCTAAGAAGTACTTCGTGTGTCACTTTTAAATCATTGCCACGTGCATCACTAAGCTTGGGATGGTTTTTCTTCTGCGTGATCACCTTCTTCCATCCCTCAGGTAGGAAGATGGGTAATATCACGTTATTTACCGTTCCGGTGTCGGTTAATAACGGTACAGGGGCTTGAACCCTGCCCTTTTCGCCGATGGAATCAGAAAAACGTAATTCTGACAAGACTTTACTAAACACTTGGTAGTATTTTCATGCAGGGGCTAAATATCCTTATCTATTCCTGTATAAACGGATTGCCTTTAGGTTTATAGCACCGAACTGTCGGCGATAACCAACAAAAGCCTTATTCCGGACTGCGGCTATCTTAAGGGCCTCATTATTCGACTTATTTTACGTCGCTTTTGATCTCTGCTTGTCAACCAGCTATGTTGACCATTATATCCATCATTAAATGGAGGGGGAACAGAAAATGCGTATAGTTCGAATCCATTATAATTCACGGTTGGTCGCGACTCATTATGAGGCTCGACTTCCGCATGCACATCTTTCTTCTCTTTACCCACTGATGTTTCCTTCTCTGAAGAAGGGATATTTGGTGATACAGAAGCACCTTGTTCTTTCGTATATGTCGCTACTAGTTTTTTGACTATAGTACTTACTACGTCTGGTCTGAAGGAGATGCCGGGTTTTCCGGGTTCATGAGCACGTGAAGCTGACCGCTTTGCTTAGGGATATCAGGCCTGGTTTTACAGAGCGAGCTAGGGGCCTTCTGAAACTGGCCATCAAGTCCAACAATACCAGTATCACTTCAACCAAGTCCATTTCTTTACGGGTTCATAAGACTAAAACCGGGGTCGATACCAGAGACGTTCATAGATTGCACCTTTTTATGGTACCAATCCTTCAGGGGCTTTTTTGACTCTATCTGAAGACTTCAACTCGAAGGGAGAAAGATTGGTACCATGCAAAAATTTTGCAGGTCCAAGGAAAATGAGATTCGAGCAGCAACCCATACTTCACTGGATGAAAAATGTATTATAAATGAAGCAGCTATAACGTGAGTAGCCACTTAAACTATTTGGATTAATTGGAACCCTTTCAATGTCATAAAATCGATAGCGAAAATTGATTATTCTAAGATGTTCTGTTAGTATTGCCATTTTACATCGGTGTGGCATTCTAATATTTTTTTGTATAGAGTAAAACTTTTTGATATCAATAATGGCACTTCTTACCGAGTAACTTAATAGCTCTGACCTTGAATGAAGTAAAAAAATTGGTGACGATTATGCATTGGAATGAACTAATGAACTTGACAAAGTAATATGGTACATTGATAGCTTTCTCCATCTCGCAATCTCCATCACAGAACACAATGCAGAGTGCAACGTCACACAGAGGTAAAACTGTCCAAAGTAAGGCGACTATGTTGGAATTAATCGCGCAATGCACTTCTTTTTCCGGACCTATCCGATGGTTTGATCGCGGGAATAGATATCAGCGTTTTGGCCCAATTGGTGGGACACAATTTGCTACACGCAATAATATAAGTGGTAGCCTTTTATTCAGAAACACATTCTTACATAAAATAGATTTCCTTATCGAAGGTGATTTTAAGATTTCCATAGACCTAGATGTGCCCGAATCTGTCAACAGAATACTTTCCATTTTCAGAATCGGGCCTATCTGGAATTTCCCTGGTCTGTTTGACCTTACCATTTGGCGCTGTCAAATTTTCAAGCTTTCTCAGACTGTCTTAAGTACAGCATGATAGAAAATATCGCAGTTATAAAGTGCAGATTTTGTACGGTTCTAAGGAGCTCTCCAACCAGTGGTGCTCACACATACACATTTGCGACACCCACGATGTGTCATATTTCATTTTTCCACCCCGTTACATCACCACCCCGCGGCATATGCAGTACTGGGAAACTTTACCCTTCTGGGCGGCCTAAAACTCCGCCACTCTTTCATTTGTAGTTTCGCATCTTGTGATTTCTAGGGCTCGGTGGTCTTCATACTAGTTGGTGTGCTGGTTTCTACGCCTTATTATTACTGATTTTTGAGTTTTATGCGTGGTCAGAATTTTTTTATTAGTGTCGCATGCGGGGTTTAAATACATGGAAGGTCATCCGAGGGAATATGTGTAGGTTTTTTTGCGGGTTTTGCCCTTGGGCCCTTTCTCACTCTGATTTTTGGTACACCACAGGACCAACTGCTATTTAGGCGGCCTAAGCGGCGCCGGATTTTTTCCTGAGAATTTATCAAGAAGATAGTGAGGACTTGTTAAGGAGAGGGCACTATCTGCCTCCAAGTACTATTTTTCACACATTAATTCCACTCGTGTGCTCTATTTTTATTCGTTTTCGGTGGCTGGCATCGCTTTAGTGGTTCAATAACACTACGCAGAACGCTAAAAACCCGCTACGCCAAACGAGTATGCTTTTCACGTTCACGTGGTCGACGTCTCAGTTTTCCGCTCTACCACGTTTTCCCATTTTGTGCGTCCAAAAGGAGTGAGATAAAGATCCGAACTACACTAGTCTCCCCACCTAGAGGCATTTTAGAAATAATCACTTACTAACTCCTTGCTATCATACAAGGATCAATATTCGCCCAGTAAGGTTGCCATTATTTTCAAGTGCAGCCAGAACGGAAGCCAGAATTCCAAGAAGAATTTGAAAAATTGCCCTTTTCATGCGGCGCTGAAGGCGCGAGTGATGATGATGATGTTGCATAAACATCTCTATATGATTATGATTCTAAAAAGAGATGTGTAAAATAAACCAAATCAGGAAGGTTCTACAGACAAGAAGTTGCTCAATTGTCGTGCAGAACGCATATATTGATGATAATTCCCACTGCAAGGCATGATTGTCTTGGCATGATAAAATTATTGCTTTGTTCTACATAGTGGTGTACCACTATTTTCGGCCCTTCTGGTTCCGTTTCATACATTTCCTCCCTCCCTCCTCCTTCCATGGATACCATAAATCTCAAGCCTTTTTTATCCAGCTCTGGTCCTCTCCACGCATTTGGGAACTAGTGTTTGGAAAACAATCAATGTGAAAATAGCCGCTGCCCTCCATGATTTGTAACAAGGATCGCAACTCCGGTGAGACAAAGGACTTGATTCAGATTTAAGTTTAATATAGATGCAAAATACCCCATCCGCACATTTGAACGACACTATGTCCGTAGAGCTGATGATAGAATTTTGAAACCTTTGTGTTCGAGATTGAATGGAACTCTTGCCGAGAAGTTGGCGCTGAGTCATTCGTTGGTTCCATAGCCTTAAATTAGACAAAATAAAATCCGATGTCCAGAAAATCAATTCAAAGCTGGGCTGAATTGAGATTCATTTTTCTCAGTTTGGTTTCGTTGAAACCCCTGGATTTTCTAACTCCGCCTTAAGCACTACACGGTCACGACGGACCATTTTTCTGCTTATGCTGTTAATAAATAAGTTGAAGAAGGCCCTTCCAGCCTGCTAGGGACTACTGTGAAAGGCAGAAGATGGAGAAACTGAAGCGTGACTTGAACTCCGGGCGAGACCCGGCTCACAATTTTGCGCCTATTTCTACCGAAAATATTGCCTTGGTGTATTAAGGCCCACATGTAACCACTGCGACGACTCCAGAGCCTTTACATACTGTTTTGACGCAGAGAGAAGAAAGTCCCTCCAGTCATGACCTTTTTTGTCCTTGTGTGGGCTTCGACAAAAGCCATGTATCTCTCTTTCCTATATTTCGATAATTATCGCCTGTATATTCTTCGCACTACCTCGAAAATTCCAAGTGAAAACGATTGGGTCACAGTGATATGCTTAAGAAGAGATTTATTGTTTAACTGTACGAAAAAAAATCGTTTGTTATGTTTGATTCATTACAAGCGAAAGGAATTCCAGAAGATTCTTAAGTATTCGCCATGGTACGCTTCAATGAGCCCTATCGTAAGAATTATTGTTTTACAATGCTATAATTTTTCTACCTTTCTGCCTGAAGAAGGAACTATTTTTTCCAGTACTCTTGTTCCAAAAGGGCTACAAAAATCCCCTCCTACCTTCTGATGGGAGAAATTCCCATCTGCACTATCTAGAAGAAGCGAAAGAACGACTGAATTGTCCTCTTTCCCTGCAAAAACCGCGAACAGACCAATCGTTCTTTTCTAGCAGCGTGGCGAAATTTTCGGGCTCTACACAACTCTCGAGGAATCTGATGGCTCCAGTCCGATAGGTTTCTTTCACTTCCTGACAAAATTCAAATACGCCCATGATGCCTTCCGAAAAATGAAAGGAGTTGCTGTTCGTGTATTAACCTACTTCTTGAACGACGACGACAAAGACCCCTAACAGACCCAAGCCTATCCCGTTAATCATGTGGAGGGACTTCGGATGGCAGCCAAATGGCCCCAATTGGTA
>JAVCKV010563121.1:0-10744 GCA_032274145.1 Herpochondria borealis | reverse complement strand
CATCTCGGCAGATCGGGCTCGGCACGTGGCGGGCCACGTTTCTCGCCCGATTTACCGACCTGTTTAGCACTATTGCCTCTAACTGGCGAATCTTCATGAATAATCCAGGCTAAGACATCAGTATGAATAGCAATTCTCTGAACGTCCGGAATATCCTGTCACCCAAAATTTGATAAGCTCCAACCCTGATTCCGCAGATCACCCGGGGGTTTCTATGAATCTGTCAAATCAAGTGACTGAACAGGCAGCCAGATCAAGGCAAATGCAGGATAAGATCGGCAGGTATATCAACCAGACGCCACTGCTACTGTCGCGCCATTATCAAACCGCTGATAAGACCAAGTTGTATTTTAAAACCGAGAATTTTCAATACACAGGGTCTTTCAAGCTACGCGGCGCTTTCGCAAAACTGACCGAACTAGACACAAAGACCCCGGTGATCACAGCCTCATCTGGTAATCACGGTATTGCTTGCGCCTTTGCGACACAACAAACCGGTCACCAACTCACTGTCGTGTTACCTGAAAATGTAGTACCTGAGAAACACGAGAAAATAAAACAGCTTGGTGCCACCACCATTCTACATTCCGATGACGCCGGACTGGCAGAACAACACGCCAAGCACCTTGCCGAGCAGCAAAACCAGACTTACCTGTCGCCTTACAACGACACCTCGGTGATTGCAGGGCAAGGCACTATTGGTCTGGAAATACTTCAACAATTACCGGAAGTCGACAATGTTTTTATATCAATGGGCGGTGGGGGATTAATTTCAGGCATTGGTGCTGTCTTAAAAGCACACTCACCAGATATTCAGATCATTGGCGTCAGCGCCGCAAACTCCGCAGCATTGGCTGCCAGTATGCAACAAGGCCGGATTGTTGAATTCGACCATCAAGACACATTGGCCGATGGTGTTGCAGGAGCAGTCGATCCCGGCTCGATAACGCTGCCAATGGCGTTAGACGTTGTTGATCAGGTAATACAGCTACCCGAAGAAGAAATCATAAAAGCCTTACAACATCTGGCCTGGGAAGAACAACTGATTGTTGAAGGGGCAGCCGCTCTGGCGCTGGCTGCCTTTCTGTCTGATACATCGTTATATCAGGGTAAAAACAATGTAGTGGTTTTATGCGGTGCCAACTTCAACCGCCGGAAGATTGCAGAAATTATCGCCACGCCGGACGCGCTGCATAGTTAGCGAAATACACTTCACTCGCCTGGCTGGTGGGGTTTCCAGAGTATCCTGTTAACCATTCGAAGATCGTGTGGCATCTGATGAAACATTCAGGGCCGCGCCAACGGCGCGACCCTTTCACTGTTGCTTCTAGCCTTTAGTTTCCCGAGCCTTCTTGCGTTCAGTCCAGTTGTAGGTTCCCGCCACAATTTCCTGCGCACTTTGAACCCACTCATCACGCTCGATACGATCAGGGAAACTATCAAGCATGTCAGAGAAGCGACTGACATCTGCTTCCGACCAGCCAGCGATATCTTCAAAATGCTTTACATTGTTTTTGTTCAGCATTTTCTCGATGGCCGGACCGATGCCAAAGATGAGCTTCAAGTCGTCCATACCGTCCTTACGAGTGGTTTTCTTACCGTCCGCAGTGACTGTTGTACGTGTGGTCTTCGGCTTGCTGGCCTCTTCTCTGGCCTTACGTCTTTCTTCCCAGTTGTAGGTGCCATCGATAATCTGCTGAGCACTTAACACCCACTCATCCCGTTCGATGCGATCGGGAAAGCCATCCAGCATAGCGGCGTAGCGATCAATATCAGTCTGTTTCCAGGCGGCTATATCTTCAAAATGCCGGACACCTTCGCCGTTCAACATCTCTTCGATCTTTGGACCAATACCGAATATCAACTTAAGATCATCCATCCCGTCTTTGCGAGTGGTCTTCTTGCCGTCAGCGGTGACTTGTGCCTTGGGTTTCGGCGCGGGCTTGGCTTTAAGCTTTTCGATTTCAAGCATCAGGGACTTAATACGATCGTCCCTCTCGGCAACATCACCCTGGTAACGGTGCTTGCTGTCTGCCAGTTGCTTTTCAAGATCTGTCAATCTGCGGGCATTGGCCGCCTGTTCCGATAGACGATTATTAAGATCAGCCACCGTGGTCTTTTGCGCCTTCACTTCAGTTTCAAGCGAACTGACACGGCGCGATTCAAGCTCTGCTCGAGATAACTGGTCTGATAATGAACGATGCTTGCGTTCACTTTCCGCATTGTCCCGGGCAGCTTTATCCTGCAATGCTTTCAGCTCTTGACGCAACGCGTTGAGCTCTGTGCTGCGCGCAGAGTCTGATTGCACTGCCTGGTTCAGCTTTTTCTCAACATCAACTAGCTGACTGGCTTTACCAAGAAGAGAATTGATCTCGGTCTGTTTGCCATCCGCCTCTTTTCTTAACAAACCAGCAGCAGATTTTTGATCATCGTGTTCTCTCTGCAGATTGGCCAGTTGCTTGTTGGCATTATCAAGCGCGCGGTCGCGATTGCTAACTTCAGCGCGTAACAGCTCGGCTTGTTGAAGTTTATTGCGAAGGTCATTTAGATCTTTTTGATATTTAGCATCAGCAGAATCCAGCCGCGCTGTTAAGGCGTCGATTTGCGATTGTCGATCTTTGGTTTCCTTTTGCAAAGGCTCAAGCAACTGAATTCGATCATTGGCTTCTGCCAACTTACGCATCGCTGCTGAATTGTTGTCATCAGCTGCTTTACGAACCGCTGCCAACTCCTGAGCACTGGCACTCTGACGCTTGCCGGCTTCTGCCTCTGCAGACTGTATTCCTGACTTTAACTGAGCGATCTCGGCACTGTATTTATCCTGAGAAGCCTTGCGGGCGTGCTCCAGGTCGCTGTGCTCTTTTTCTTTCAACGTCAGTTTACGCTGCAACACTTCAATTTCGTTCAACCGTCCCTGCAATGCAGCGATCTCGGCGCGTGCCTTTTCACTTTCTACCTTGGTTGAACCCAGCAACGACTGGTATTCCGATTGCTCAGCCTTTAGCTCCGCCTGTAAAGGCTCAAGCAACTTGATTCGATCATTGGCTTCTGCCAACTTGCGCATCGCTGCTGAATTGTTGTCTTCAGCTGTTCTTCGGACGGTTGCTAACTCCTGCGCACTGGCAGTTTTGTGCCTGGTCGCTTCTTCCTCTGCCGTGTGAATACCTGCCTTCAACCGGGCTATTTCAGCGTTAGACTTATCATCAGCTATCTTCCGGGCGTTCCCCAGATCGGTGAACTCTTTTTCTTTTGTGGTGAGCTTACGCTGCAACACGTCGATTTCGTTCAACCGTCCCTGCAATGCAGCGATCTCGGCGCGTGCCTTTTCGCCTTCTACCTTGGTTGAACCCAGCAACGACTGGTATTCCGATTGCTCTGCCTTTAACTCTGCCTGCAAAGGCTCAAGCAACTTGATTCGATCATTGGCTTCTGCCAACTTGCGCATCGCTGCTGAATTATTGTCGTCAGCTGTTTTTCGAACCGCAGCTAATTCCTGCGCACTGGCACTCTGACGCTGACCAGCCTCCTGCTCTGCAGACTGAATAGCTGCCTTTAACTGAGCGATCTCAGTGTTCGATTTTTCCTGTGCAATCTTGCGACTGCTCTCCAGGTCACCATACTCTTTTTCTTTCGTCGTCAGCTTACGCTGCAACACGTCGATTTCGTTCAGCCGGCCCTTCAGCGAAGCGATCTCGGCCCGGCCTTTTTCTGCGTCACCCTTGGTTGAACTCTGCAACGACTGGTATTCCGATTGCTGTGTTTTCAATTTCTGCTGCACAGAATCATAATCACGCACACGCTGCTGCAGCGCGATGATCTCGGCATCCAGCTTATCGCTTTCCGCACTCCTGGCTGTTTGCAGTTTCTGATACTCAGACTGTTGGGCGTCCAGCTTTTGTTGTAATGGCTCAAGCTCGCGTATACGCGCTTTTAAAGTCGCAATCTCACCGGAGGTACGATCAACTGTTGCTTTTTGTGCTTCCTGCAGACGCTTGGTTTCAGCCTCCCTGGCAGACAACTTTTGTTGCAGTGGCTCAAGCTCTCTTATACGCGCGTGCAAGCTTGCCATTTCTGCCGATGATTTATCGCTTGAAGCCTTATAGGTATCCTGCAGCTTGCGATAGTCAGCTTCCTGCGCAGACAACTTACGCTCGAGTGGTTCGATCCCTTGAACCCGGGCTTGCAAGGTACCAAGCTCTGTCGCAGTTTTTTCTGCCGTGGCCTTGCGGCTCTCTTGAAGACGATTGTACTCAGCCTCCTGGCTAGCCAGCTTCTTTTGCAGAGGCTCCAGCTTGTTCACGTGCCCCTGCAATGCGGCAACTTCAGCCGTATGTTTCTCAGCGGTGGATTTCAGCGTGGCCTGTAACTGTTGATGGGCCTGTTCGCTCGCTGCCAGTTGCTTCTGCAATGGCTCAAGTTGTTTGACTCGCTCGCGCAATGCTGCCAGGTCAGCGGCAGATTTTTCAGTGGCTTCACGACTGACTTTTTCAAGCCGACTATTTTCAGACTCCTGAGCGGCAAGTTTCCCCTGTAGCGGTTCAAGATTAGCAATCCTGCTTTTCAGCGATTGCAATTCACCTGCGCCACTCTCTACCTTGCCACGCTGCACATCAAGCGCTTTGCGGTGGTTGCCATCGAGCTCGGCCATTTTACTTTCATGTGACTTGCGGATACCCGCTAGCTCACCATCCCATTGTGATTTAGCCTCCTGCATCTTTTTAGAGGCATCAGCAGCTTTCTTTTCGCTATCGGACAGCTGACCTTTTACACGGTCAAATGCCACCGTGTGCTCTTTTGTCTCTGTGGCGCGTCGCTGTTCAAGCGACTGCAGCTGGCTTTTCAGTTCGTGGAGCTGCTTCTTGTTGTTGTCGAGTTCAGACTGGTGCTGCGTACCTGCGGCGGATTGGTCTGACTTCAGCTTACCGATACTTGCCTCTAGCGTTTTCGACTGTTCCTCAGCTGCGTTAACACGCTTTTCGTACTCTGCTGCCTTTTGACGGGCAGTATTGATTTCAGCGTTGAGGTCAGAAAGCTTCTTATCTTTCTGTTCGATATCCCGTCGCAGTCCATCCAGCATTTTTACCTTGCCATCAAGATCGGCAATTCGTTTATCACGCTGCGCCAGTAATTCAGAATTCTGGTGCCTGGCCAGACCCAACTGTTTTTCAAGATCTGCACTGGTATCTGCTTTTAGCTTAACAATGCTTGCCTGATGATCCCTTGCTTGTTGATCCGCTTCTTTGAAACGCTGTTGCCACGGCTCAAGCTCTTTTACAGTCTTGTGGTACTGATCTGCGTTGGTTTTAACTTCTGTTTTCAGTCCCAGTATTTGTGATTGATACGTTTCAGATTGCTTTTTAAGACCGTCTACCTGTGTCCCATACTCTTTGGCCTTGCGAAGATCGGCACTGAGTTGCTCTTTCTCTTTCGCCATTTGAATGCGCGCTTCATCAGCCGCCTTCTTGAGATCTGTCACCTGCTGACGCCCGGCTTCGGCAGACTTCGTTGCCTCACCCAGCTTGCCATCCAGCACTTTAATTTGATCAGCATACTTCGAGTTCTGCGCTCGGAGTGTGTCGATCTCCTGCAGCTTATGTTTCAGCTCACCAATTTGCTTTTCGCGCTCGCTCAGTGCCAGTTGATGACTCTTACCCGCGCTATCCAGCTTTGATTGCAAATCACCGAGCGCTTTCTTATCGCCATCGGCAGTGGCTCGAAACTCTTTCTGTATTTTGGCCAGACTGACATCGCGTTCTTTTACACTCGCCCGCACTGTTTCCAGTTCTTTCGCCTTAACACCGATGGATTGCTTTTCTGCCTCCAGGGTTTTGCGAAGCTGTGCTGCCTCAGCCTTGCCATCATCAATTTCTTTGCTTAACCGGGCAATTTCATTGTTGTACTCGTTTTTCTGCGTTCGCAACTTTTCGATTTCTTTATCGAGCGTCGCGATCTTGCCATCCCGTTGATCCAGATCACCGCGGAGCGTATTCAGCTCTTTGGTTTTTACACGTAGATCAGCCAACTCCTTATCTTTGACCCCTAGTTGATCCGCGTTGGATTTTTCAAGCGTTGATATTTTTGATTGAAACAGACTGAGCTCTTCCGCTGATTTCTTTAGCTTAAGCTCATGTTCCGAACGCTGACGCTGCTGCGCTGATTCGCTATCACGTAACTTCAGCTGCAACGGCTCCAGACTGCCAATCTTTTCTTGTTGCTTCTTCGCTTCGGATTCAAAGCGACTGGTGAGCTGCACAATATTAGATTTTTCTGCATCGCGTTCTTTCTTGAAGCGCAGCACCTCACTTTTTTCATTATCAATCGACTGACGCGCAGCAGTAAGATCAGCTGACAGTCGATTAATTTCCTGATCTTTCGCACCTAAAGATTTTTTGGTGTCAGCAGCTGCCGACGTCTGCGCGCTGCGTGCAGTTTCCAGCTGTTGCTTCAATCGCTCTTGGGTCACTTCCAGCTCTTGCGACTTTGCCTTCAGGGTTTCAGCTTCTTTGGCAATCAGTTCAAGACGTTTTATTTCCTGTTGCGAACTGTCGATGTTCAGCGTTGCCGCTTTGATATCTTTACCAAGCTGTGAAATTTCGGCATCTTTGGCGCTCTGTGCTGATCTGAATCGATTAGTGTCCGCCACCAGCGCCTGGTTTTTGTTCTCATTGTCTTTCACTGTCTTTCGAAGCGACAGCAACTGTGTTTGCAGTTCGCTCTCGCGTTCGGCGTTCAGTTTTTTCAGTGCTGCAATTTCCTGCTCGTAGGCTTCAAGCTTTTTACGTTGCTCCAGAATAACGCTTTCGAATTTTCGCGCTGAAGCCTCGGTGCTGGCGGTAAATTCCACCAGTTGTTTTTCCATATCACGCACGTCAGTACCTGAACGCTCTAGTTCAGAGTTACGTGTTTTCAACAAGCCAAGACTGGCGTCTTTTTCATCTACTGCAATCTGCAGTGCGCCTAATTCCTCACGCCACTTATTGCCTTTTACATCCATCGCTGTGCGGTCACGGCGCTGCTGATCCAGCTCTTTTTTAAGCTCGTTAAGCTGACCGTCTTTAAGCTGAATCTGCTGGCGCAGATCTTCAAGCCGTTTGCCCAGTTGATCGTACTCGCGATTCCGCGATTCAAGCGTTGCATTAAAATCTTTTATGCGGCTTTGATTGGCACGATCTGCTTCCACAAGCTTGCGACGATAACTGTCCACTTCTGCCTGCGACGCGCTACTGGTGTTGGCACTGAAGTCCGCCTTTAAAGTGGCAAGATCTGAATCACGACCTTTCAGCTTACGATCGAACTCTTGTCGCATGATATTAGACTGATTCTGTTGCAGCTCGATTCGCTTACGTAAATCAAGGATGATCGCATCCTGTTGTTCTGCCCGGCGACGCAATGGCGCAATTTCGTGATCAACGGTCGGGCGTTTTTCAGCCTGCTTTAATTTATGTTCAGCCTCGCCCAGTGCGGCTATCGCCTGCACTTTGGCAAAGGTTTCTTCCTCCACGCTGGCCTTCAGTAGTCGTTCACGTTCGCGACTCGCACCGGTATCAACAGGCACTGGTGGTACGCTTGGAGCGGGTCGTTTTTTCAGAGCCAGTAGCTCACGTACTTTTTGCTGCAGCTGATCAACCTGACTGTTCTTCTGGTTTAGCAGTTTCTCGTAGTCGTTGATTGATGATTCGTTGCTTGCAACCTGCATGGCAGGCTGAGGTGCTGCTGTGATTGAACTTACCCTGGTGGTCGTCGCAATCTGGCGATCTTTCTCACCCAGCTTGGCCAGCGCTTGAATCTTATGAAACGACTCTTCCTCAAGCCGCTTTTTCAACTGCTGCTCACGCTCACCCGACGATGCAATCGCTGTTATTTTCTGATGTCTTTCATCGTCAATAGTGGCCTTCAGGTTTTGATCGTGATCCTGCACCCGCCCCTGTGGTGGTGAAGGTCGACGGGCGGAGTCGCCGGGGCGTTTGTTTGGTGAGCGATGCTGATCACGACCAGCACCACTTTTAGTTTCAACTGAGACTGTATCGCGACCACCGGTTGAATCCGAACGTCCACCCTGTGGTCCACGATAACCTGGAGGAGGCGCTATGGGACGGGATATCTGCGAGTGGCTGCCGTCTTTGTTGCGGCGTACCGTCAGTGACGCCGAATTGGATTGCATGCCTTTTGTGGCGACAGCGTAGTCACCGCGACCGTCTTTGCGACCTCGGGTTCCTGAGTCTGAACTTCGGTAGGCATGATCCAGATCATCTCGGAGGAGATGAATTTCCCGATCGCGCCGCAAGATATCCTTTTCAAGTATTTTTCTATTTCGAACCGCTGATCTGGATTTAAAAAATCGACTCAGCAACCAACCGACCAGCAGCCCTATCAGGCCTGCAACCAGTAACGAAAATCCGATCTCACCGATAAGATATTGCATCTACCTACCCCTTTTTCTTAACTGTTGTCCGTCCCGACAAGTTAATTGATATTGGGTTATTGCCGTATAATTACTGACACAGCTTGCACTGCACACCAACATCCGCCAGAGACATTTCGAAATAAAATTTCAACAACTGCGAATCTTTCCAACAGGTTACATAATACCTGTGGTGCTGGCGATTCAGGTAATATTTTGTTACGCGAAACGTAAAACCCGTATGCACCATAAAAATTTGTGATCGGGTGGCCCCTTTCGCCGCGGAAATTCAGGGCAACGCGTCAGGACTGTTCAGGGTGAGAGTACTTCAATTTGCAACTTACCCATCTGGCGTACCCAGGGCTTGAATCTACGCTCTTCAACACCAAGGGTGTCTATGGTGTCGAGCGCCTGCCGGGCATTCTGAAACAGCCCGAACAGCAAACCAAAGTTGGGCGTATCGGTATTTGTAGCAAGCGCCACGATATAAAACGGCGCTGCACTGCTCAACGATTCAGCATATTCCTGCAAATAACTTTGACTCGACGCTGTTGCCAACTGCAACGTGAAAGACTGCGCCGGCTGATCGAGCACCCATAACGTGGAGTCCGGTGGAAGAATAATTCCTGAATTACCCGGTGCACTCAGCGCTTTCTCTGACAATACCGCCGGTGCTGGCTGATTGGCAATCGCGCTTGGTGCAAACAGTCGCGAGCGCTTTTGCTCCTGCCTGTTCTGTTCCGGCCCGCTCTGTTCTTTTTTAGCAGACCTGGTTTTCTGACTATGAACGATCAACGGCTCCGTTGCAGAAACAGAATCTTCAAACGATTCCAGAGACTCACTTTCCGCAACGACAAGCGGTTCTACACGCGAGTCCATCACCAAAGCCGGCGTTGATACTTGCGATTGAACCGAGTGTTCTATTGGCTCGACCACAGAATCCTGCCCGGCCGTGATCGAAACCTCATTACTTGGGATTGGCCGGCCCTGCACCGCTTCAGCAGATTCCGTCATCGCAGCCATTGAATCCGCAGCTACTAAACTGTCCATCCGGGTGGATTTTTCAATCGCGACACCAGGCATTTTTGCCAGATCAACATCAGAAGCCGGCAAAGACTGCGAACTAAGCGCCTCGATCCTGCGGCTTGCTGAATCTATTCCCTCCTCCGCTGCCAGATCGCGTTCGACAATCGGGGCGGGGCTAGCCGCAACCTCTTCCTGCACAGGAATATTACTGTCAATATTCCCCGGCTTCTCCTGCATCGGTGGAACACCACCCCGAAAAAGTAGCGCCACAGCCAATCCTGCGATAGAAAAAGACACCGCCAGCGTCTTGAAAGGAGTCATCGCCAGCAGCGATCGCTTTTTGCCTTCGATTTGTCTGGAGGCACGCGCTAAAACGATATCGTCCAGCCGATCCGGGGAAACTTGTCTGGGGGCTTGTCGGTATATTTTCGAAAGCTCTGTCATGCGCCAGACTCCAGTCTTTGTCGGGTCGTTGATTTCGCGTACCGCAGACGGCTTTTCACGGTCTCACTGCCAACACCGGTGATTTCGGCAATTTCTTTATTTGAAAATCCCTCTTGCTGCAAGATAAACGTCTCTCGTTGCTCATCAGGCAGTTCATCAAGCAGCATCATCAATTGGCGCAGTAGAAAATTATCTTCAACACTCAATTCATTGGCCGGCAACAGATCGTCCTGGGTATCCAGCATCACATGAGATTGATTCACCTTTCGACGCTGATAATCAATGACCTTGTTACGCCCGATCCGGTACAACCAGGTCCGGAACATCGCCCCCTGATCTTTATAATGAGCAGACTGGTCAATGACCCCCAACCAGACCTCCTGAGCAATTTCCTCAGCCACCGAATGGCTGGACAGACTTCGGTACAAGAAGTTATACAAACCATCTTTATGACGGCGATACAACGCTTCAAACGCTGCTATTTCTCCAGCAGCGTAGGAGCGCAGTAGCGCTACATCAGACCTGAGCGCATATTTGAAATTAACGCGCATACGATCGGATCAAAATCTTCGCCCGGTTTTGCATCAAACCCTTTGATTCGCGATGGACATGAAGGCTTATTGGATTAATCGTGACAGACCCGGAAAAGGGGTTAAAGAAATACAGCAACGCAACAAAAAAGAGCCGCATCAGCGGCTCTTTTTTTGGTTACTCAGATCAGTAAAGGCTAACGCGTTACCCTGAACTCATGCAGAGTGAATGTACCAGTACCCCAGAATGTTTCGGTACCGATTTCAATTGCACCCATGCAGGTATTGTTACCAATTGACCAAACTCCGTGGGAAGGCCCGTGGTATCGGGTCCAGTCAACAA
>JAVCKV010563111.1:0-10748 GCA_032274145.1 Herpochondria borealis | reverse complement strand
AACTAGCCGGCCGTAATGGCTCTCCTGAGTCGCAGACTATCAAAGTAATATCAACTGTGAGAGTTCTTACTCACTGTAGTGAGAACTATAACAATAAAGGTGCGCCCTAGTGAAACAACCACATGAAAAGACAGAAAGAGGGACAGTTTGTTTGTAGCGAGCAAACTAAAATTGTGGCTTTGGATGGATATCGACCGGGTTTTACATAAATAATGCACGTGTTTTAGGTAATCAACACTGTAGCACCACTCCAGCGAAGGGCAGGAGAAGCAATCAGATGTTGCATCCACAAGTTTTTTTACGTTCCGAACACACTATTAAGGCGAGTTTTCCACAAGAAGTATGCTCTCGGAGCACTTTACGTCATTTAGATAGCCGATTATTCTGTGTAACGAGCTTAGCGATTTCTTTGCGAAACAGTAGCCTTGCGAAAACGATATAAAAATTTTATAGAGATAAGTAGAGGGGCGGCCAAAAAATGGAACTGGGAACTGTACGGGGCAATCTGTTCCTTTGTGAGAGGGAGACCGGGCAAATTGCGCGCACAACGTCGAAACAGGCTGGCTCGGTAGCGGAGTCTGATACCTGGCTGGATGGACAGTGCGCGTGGGCGTGGTTAAATTCTCATTATATTTGACAGCCGCCAATGATGACATTGAAATTGCAAAACGGCTCGCGAGCAAGCCAGTAGTCTTTGGAAACTACAAGTTGGGTTCAAATTTCAAATGCACTTGTCGAAAATCAAACAGAATACAGCCCCCTAAAACTAGAAAGTATTTCAAATTCCACTTCCGTCATGTAGATGTTTTACAGCAACGTGCAACTTACCTTACGTACAAACCGAACGGCACCATTTCGCACCTATTGAATCAAGAAGTCACTCCTGCCGTTGAATGGAAGGAGTACCCTTTATGAAATATGTATTCTTAGTTCGCAGTTCAGAATTCCCTGTCGCCTTTACAAAGAAAAGTGGTCCATGGGCACGTAGAATATGTCTTTATTCATATTTCATTCTGTGGGTTGATTCGAAAATAGACGTTTCAATAAACGACTAACTCACAAAGGAGGGATATAATTGGAAAATGACAGGAATCGATACAGGAACTTTCGCAAATCTATTACACGTGTGCGGTACTACTCTGCTGTGAATATGTATTATCAATTTGGAGCTTCCATCTTCTATTGTCCTTGCCCAGGTATTGGACTCTTAGACTGAAGCGTTCGATGGAAACAGTCTGAAAAACACGGAACACTCGGTAAGGTCGAGCTGGACGACGCATATGATGAAGCCTCACGCGGCACGCAATCTTCGCCCACTGTTGTCAACGCATGGTTCGGTACAAGAAGCGAATGAGATTCCACCGCCATGTCTTTAGATCGTTCGTGCAGCTCCTCCATAGAAGTTGAGCAATATGAAGTGTACGGCGGAGATGAGTAAAAACGACCCTGAAGAATCTGAACGATAAGGAAATGCATGGGGTGCGCCATCCTCTGTTACCCAGACGACAATCATGAGGAGTTCGTCATGTCGGAATGTCCACTGTATCTTGACCACGACGACTGATAATCGAAAAACGAAAAAAGGGAAAGGAAAAAATAGTGGCAACTAAAACGATGAATCAATTCCTCCCTGTGCGAAAAATATTTGTAAACTGAAGAAAGCACATCACAATCACACTACATTTCAGTCAATGAAGCCCAGTCTTCACTGTGAAACACTTTTCAGTGCGATAAATCATCAACTTTTTGGACAATAGATGTATCATCAGACGTATTCTTTCCTATATTTTGGAATACATCTGCGTTTAGATTGGAGTTTAAGGATATGACTGACCGTGTGATCATCTTGCTCAAAAAAGGTTTTAACCACTTTACCATATTTGAATTGACGGTTACCATAATATACGGAATAATATTTAATTTACTTTGTGTATCGCTTTGTTTTGCAGTGGGGTATTTTTCGTTGTCCGGCGAGAAATTACCGGACGAAAACTCGATTCATGTATTATCCATGCGGATGCATGTACTTGGAATGACCAGATGAGCAAATCATTTAGGATTGTACGACCAGAGTTGATGTTATTACCGCATCGCACACCATCAGTTTAGCATCTATCTGCGATATCCAGATTTCTGACAACAGTGTTACACAAAAAATGAAGTCGGGTTCACCCTGTCGTAACCGGCTCGTGATGCAGTCAGGATACTGCCCTTATCACACACGCTTCAGGAGTGATGCTGCCATCAAGCAACCGCAGTCGCAAACTAGACCGCAACCGAAGCTATCCGCGCTCCAGGGTCTCGAGACTGGAAATACCTGTGGCGCTCTTACCGCCAAGGGAGCGCGGTGCCAGAACACAAGGATCGGCCGTAGTGGGTTTTGCCCAATTCATGTTGCGCAAAAGCGTGGTCGCGAGGCCCTATTGCAGTTTCGCAAAAAGCATCAAACTGGGCCAGCTTTCAAGCATCACGGTCGTGAGATTCTAGGTTCCGGAAACTCCGCATTTCTGACAAATTGGAATCGATCGCGGCCTGCAATGTGGATATTGGCAACGCCCATGGCACCGTTAACGACAATTCATATCAGAACAGTGCGGATGAGGAGTTGAATCATCTGATATACTGATGGAGTACAAAGCAAGTCTACACAGTCAACTTGATGTGAACCTTTTTGATTCTGAAATGGTTTCTGCGGGCAGGATGCCTCGTCTGGATTGCCCTCTTCCTTTTATTTCAGTTACGGACCTCTGCGGGGTATCAGCAGAGGCTAAAGCAGAAGCAACAGAGAATGCACCCTTCAGCAATTACGCTACTGGCGAAGGTTCTGAAAATGCGAGCACACATTTGCAACCTCCACGTATGGAAACAGAACTTTCATTTTCTAAAATCATTGCTCCGCTCGTAAATAACGTCGGAAGTCGTTTTTCAAGGCAAGGCAATTTTCAAGGCAAAAGCCAAACCACAGCCATACACAACGAACATTTACTGCATTCTTTTCATACTAAGGTCATTGGAGCTCGTCGTTGACAGAAGGGATACAAACGAAAAACAACACTGATTAATTTGAATTAAATTGACCTCTTTAAATATAGATATTTAGATATTTGTATTCAAATCTCATCGCTCATCACGGTCAAAACAGTTCCAAATTGTTTTATAGTTACGATGCGGGATCTGTAGATATTTTTTTTACATTGCTACTAGCGATGGGAGCCACATTAATACTGCTTGGGTTTCGCGATGCTCTACTTCAAAAAAATAAACCAACATTAACCATGACCTTGGTTGATGTTAGTACTCCCAGATTGAGAAAAAGCAGGTCCCCAATTTAAAATTGTCATTCATTTGGAGGGCATGACGATTTTTTAAGAGCAGTTGTAGAAAATAGAAAATCCCTCAGATTTGAGGACTGCAAAATCTCATATCATAAGTGGGGCTGTCATATACAATCGTATCTTGAAAGTCTTTGTTGCTTTCTTTAATATAAATAGATCTGTGTGGATATTAATGGAACAAAGACATATATTCATAGTATACGGATAAAACATTTACTTGAGGCCCTTGCAAGGAGAAAGCGGGAAAGCCTCGAACTGCGGTTCATATATTTCTGGGGACAACGTGTCATTCAGGGGTGAACACTTTAACCTCTAATTATCTCCTATTATTTGCACCTCAAACTACAAAAATCGAAGATTTCCCGCATCATAACTTGAATCCAAACGTCTTGAGCCAAATCTTACAAATGTACAGAGCCCTATTTAGGTATGTTCCTTCATCGGCGCTTTGCTCCGAAAGTTTTGTTTCCATCTTTAGCTTTTACATACATACATCAATTAGTTTTCAAAACTTATCCAATAGTCCCGGGATTTCGCAATATCAAATATGTATCACATAGAGATAGAAAACCACAATAGAGACTCTCAAAATGGATAACCGTAAACGTTCAAACCCTATCATCCCGGCGCATCACAAGCAACCTTCTCCGGTTCCTGGCGTCGTCCCACTGCCGTAGCAGCCACCAGTCGAGCGACTGAATCGAAAATCTTTTTACGAAAAAAAGTAACTGACCACAAAATTCAGTTGTATAAATATGCATGTGTAAGTTGTTGTGGGTGTGTGCGCATATGATTTCTTGTATATGTGGCGACAGAGATTAAGTAAGAGAAAAGGAGAAGAATGGGGAACACAAATTGACAAAGGACAAACTGTAGCTGAAATCGGACAGCTTCCAAGCAGCTGAGACGGGTAACACATCGTCATATCAAGGTTTGGTATCGTTCCGTTGCTTGGTGCGGGTTAGTCTAGTACACAAAAATGTAAAATTAGTAGAGAAAACTATATTTCATCCAAAAACTCAGGCAGTTCTTTCTATCCCATTCCAATTCTTCTAAGGCCCAAAAGGTATATGTTCAGCTTTGTTGCTGGTGTTCGCAGTGTTGATCCAATCTGACTGGAGCCCTCCTTTATCAGCCGTTCAAGCTGTAACACCCTGGCTTTTGCTTCGCGGTTTTTAAAACATCGGACGCCCGTTCGGCATCCCGAGTGTAGCTCCATCTCCACAGCGGACATTTTTACCAGCTCGCTTATAACCTCCCTGCGTATACCTTTTCGCCAATAGTCCATCCTTACGAATCGTGTGGCGCTTATTGGTGGAGAGGGCGCTGGCTTGGTATTCTACAGTACTACCAACTGCGACTACTGATAGATCATCTCCACGCATACGCTTCCTTCCTGGAACTACTCCGAGCGCTGACTACAGTACAGTTCGATAAATACTGTAGATCTAGCTTGACTATTAAAGGCACCCTGCACCAAGCTGGCTGACTAATTGGCAGACCAAGCGCATCGGTGACCAGCCGTCCTTCTCTCTCTCATTGCCTCTCTTCATTTTCTGCTCTTCCTGTGGCGCGTCATAAAACTCCGTGGAAAGTTTTTAGATGCAAAATTGAAGCAATTTTTTCCTTGCTCATTGCTCTTTTCATATACATGAAGCTTGGAGATTCGCGAATTACAGTTAAAGCTACGGCGAGAAAACAGACTTATAGTCACCGAAAAAACATTAGCCAAACCACACTAAAAATCCCTCAACCATCTTGCTGCCCCCCAGGTCACTTTATTTTAGGCGATAAAGCTGTAGGTTACTGTTCATAAAATAATAGGCCGCTGAAACAATTGAACCAACACATCACGCAGAAAGTATAAAAGAAGAAAGACGGAGGTCAACCACCCACGAAATTTATTAGAATACAAACAGGATATCCTCTAACTTCAGTACTTTTTAGCACCACCACGGCTGTCAATGACAGCCAAAATTCTACGCTTGATGCTGTGGTACAGAAAGAAAATGGTATCCGCAGAAATATACTTCCAAGTCTCGCGCACGCAGCTCTCAAGCTCTGCAACACTCTCGAACCTCCTCCCACGGTTGTAAACCTGCCTACCGAGGATCTCTTACATATTTTCAATAATATTGAGATTGGGGAGTAGGCAGACCACGGGAGCACGCGCACGTGTTGTCGCGGAGCCAGGTGGTTGTGTAGCGGGACTTTTGGATCGGGGCGTTGTCCTGCTGGAATACTTAATTGTCCCCCTCTCCGATAACTTCGGCCTTCAACGGCAGAAGACCATCACAGAGAACCGCGCAGTAATTAACTGATTCCTGCCTTCCTTTCATTATGACCAGCTCAGACACGCCGTAGAAAGACACCGCCCCTCACAGAATCAAAGACGCACCCCAATACTTGCGCGTAGAAATGCGACGCAGCTCGGTGCTCAGGTCGTGGTAATAGGATGCGAAGCCATTTGGGCCATCGAGTTTGAAAATCTTCTCGTCGCTGAAGATCACTTTGGCCCAGAAGCGGTCCCCGCACAGCAGGAAGCGGCGGGAAAAGTTGACACAATTGGCCTTGTGATGGGCGGTTAGCAGCGGCGCCTTTATCACCTTCCTGTACTTGAGCTGCGGATGTGCGGACAGAAGCTGTTGTACACGGCGCACAGTCACGGGAAATTTCAGCTCGTTCCGCAGCTCAGAGGCCGACTTCTCTCCCTTCTGCGCGCTGCGGATGAGCAGGCGGTACTTATGGATCGAGAACGACAGAGGCCTGCCGCGGCCTGTGCAGATGTCATAGCGCTCCTTCTTCTTGATGAAGTTGTGAACGACCTTTGGGGAGCGGTTGATGGACATCGAGATGTCTCGGATGGAGAGCATGTCAAAGCGATGGGCTAGAATCATCCCCTTATCGAGTTCGTTGAGATCGATACCATGGCCCATTTCGGTTTGGCTCTTTGGGTGCAGGTTGGGAGGTGATAGGAGAAGGAAGCATCCGTTCGGACAGTCGTTCCCTCCTATTTTTATTAGTAATAGTTTTGGCGCGTATTTTGTAGCCAAGGAACGAAAAGCGCGCATGAAGTGCGGTGTAGTCTAATAAATTTAGCGCTATTGTTGAGGTGCCGTTTATTTCATTGCGCAATGCCAGCTGGGAGTTGGTGCCATAGTCGAAAAGACCTCGCTGTTGCTTAATGGTTATCGCAGGCTATGATAGATGCCACGTTGAAGTCCGATGTTACGTGGAAACGTGACCAGGAACTCGTGGGGGGCGGTGTAGCTAATGTTTTTTCGGTCACTGTACTTAGCGTCCAATTCTGCTGCCGGCAACGCGGCCCGTCGTGCCTTCGACCAGTGGTTCCACTAGGTTCCAATTTCTCCGCACCCTTGGTGCCCCATCGCGTCCCCATCTGAGTCGTGTTACCCACTGTTGTTTTCAGCCTGCGAATCTCTGTGCTCCTTCTTCTCACAGTACCTATTCGACTCTGCATGTTACTGTTGACTTCTAAAAGTGCCTTTCACCTTCTTACATTCTTTTATTGTTCCTTTTCACTTTACTGTGGAAGAATTATATTTAAAAATTCTTGCTATATTTTCTTTGTGACGAAGTGTATCCATATTCAAGGCCTTGCTTACTATTTAGCGTCGTTTTACTCCAAACTAACGTCCCGCTATACAGTCAAGAGTATCCTGGGTATTGATTGCATGGTTTGAATAGTTCGTATTACGTTGTGTACCATTTTCCTTATTTGGTACGTCCAACAATTTTCGTTTCCGTCCGCTATGGAACACAGAAGCGGTTAGCCTCACTTTCAGGGCTTCGCAGAGTTGAAGGTGCTACTTTTGTTACTTTTTTGGCTCCCAAATTGAGATACAACTTCGACAGAGGCTTTATCAAACGTGTTAACTTCTAATCTTGAACACAGCCTCATTGTCATACTGGCATCGATTGATATCTGGTATGGTGACCCCAGTATGTTTATTTTTCATGCCGTGTGTGACACTGCGGGACTGTCAGAAACGGGAGAGCATTATTTCATAGTTGACGAACAAATACACAACACTTGTAGCGTTACACGCTATTAAAGCTCTGCCCTTCAAAATGTGGCACGGGTTGGTTGGCCCGGTGGAGTGCGCGTTCTAGTGGCCGCCCCTAAATAGAGGGTGACTGCCATATTGCAAGCGCACCTTGGCTATCCACCTACAGCGGCACACCTCCCAACGATTCTGTATGCCGAGCCATGGTGACCATACACTATGTTGTGATTGGCTAATATACTGGCTCGCGTTTGTACCCCTTTTAGTATACGCGCGCGGTCCCCTTCGTTTAGTGTTTTCATCTCCCCGGGGAGGAACCCCGGGAGTAATCAAGAGGAGGCAGGCAGGCTTTTTCATCCTATTTCGCTCCGGTAGATTCCCCCCAGTCTCACCAACCTCCCCGCCTGTGGTTTCTTTCCTTCTTTGTTCTCACCACCTTTTTCATTGTCCTTTTGCACCCCGGCTCCAACCTCAGTGCCAAGCCGGGCACTTTCATTGTACTCTCGAGGAGGGAATTTTTACCTTTCTATATTTCGCATTCCTTCTCTTTGAACCCCTTTCTATCACTGACGAAATCGCTTCTTCCACATCATATTGTTAATAAACCCTAAAAGAACCTTATTGCCGTCTGCTCCAAAGAAAGCTCAATATGTCGAAGACAGAATCATCGATGAATAGCTATGATGTCTCCATCTCTGCCGACGTTAAGAAGTTATTCTTTTTGTTCGACGTGGTGATTTGCGTCAAGACCGACGATTAAAAGGCAGCAAAACTCCTGTCACACCTAGACGCCAATACTTTGAACTTCTACCACACGAAATTTGCCGAGAACGGAGGCATCAACTTTTCCGCTTCCAACTACGCCATCGTCAAGAACGCCATCATCGAGGAGTTCAACCAGCCGGTCGACCAACAGGAAAACATCGGAAGGGCGGTAAAGGCCACAATTAATTCGCCCAACCTCACCGGCTCGCTCCGAAAGATGTACCGCTCCTTCCATAAAGCCCTCTTCAACGATGAAGCCATGCTTAGTATTCTTCGTAAAAAATTTGTTGAACCAGCCTAAGCTTCTTCCGTTCGTCATCCTCCACGCCACGGAGCTTCACCCTACAAAGAGTCATGCAAGATGAGAGCCGTCCACACACGCACACGTTCTAAAAAAAACGACGCCCGCTACTAAGTTCTGCACACGCCGAAACGGCCGCTGAGAACTGACACAGGTATCCGAAGACCCGAAGGTCAACCGGTGGGAGCTCCTCACGAAGAGGTCTGAATTAGCGCGCGCGCATTATGGACGAAAACAGCGAAAGACATTCGGTGGGCCACCTTCGACTACAGTAAACTTACGTCAGAATGGTACTCTCAGGAGGAAATCAAGCATCCTCCTCAAGTAAAAGCATCCCTGCACTCGCGCCTTCGGTGCGAGCTAATCGCCTCAACATCAGGCGCCTTCGGCGCCTATTCCATGCCTACTGTGTGCCTTTGTGTTGCGCCTTCTGTGATGTAACGCCCCAAAACACCGGTGAACCGGGAGATGAGACGCACCGCAGTATAGCGCGGGGGTGAGCCAGCAAACGTGTGCTTGCGTACGCTTTTGATTCCCTAGAGAGGGTACGGCTGGTCCGACGTAGATGACCTCGAGAGGGAATCAATTACCGCTACGACGGAGGGCCTTACACACACTTGTAGTGTCGACTCGGCAACGACGTGGGCCGAGAAGGTACCGGCGGTTGTGGATCTTGAGACACAGGGAAAAGAAGGGCAGTGGCGACCTGTGTAGAGACGCCCAGGCGTAGTCTTATTGCGACTTGGACCGTGTTCGGTGTTGCCACGAACTTCCGCGCGACGAGGCGGATGACCCAGCGATACTGTATGGTCTCTAAGCGGGGGTGCCGTAAATACGGAGCAGCACTTGGGGACTTGATAAAGGTTCGGGTTTTAAGGCCGGCTTATCGGGAAGAGGGGTTCCGATTATCCGGAAGTTCTTCGCTTGAACAAACGTCTCAACCCAAACGTGGGATAGTTGAACAATGGGGTCCTCCGTGGGGAGCGGCCGTTGGTCCTTTCACGTGGGTAGTTAATCCACGTGAGCGGTCTTGACGAAGGCGAGCCGGAGGGTGATGCCGGAAGGTTTTCCACGACACTTGGGTCACTTTCCGGGAGACCAGGGCGCGAGTCGAAGAGCTTGAACCGTACAGCGGGAATCCGAAAAGTGGAAAACACACGAGGTACCAGAAGCTCTCATCGAAGGTGAGACAAAAGGTGCCGGTTTATTTCCGGGGAGTTGGCGCGCTCCGCGCCGACTTATATACTATCAGCCAACGCAGTACTGTGCTACCGTATTCATCGGGTAAGTGGAAATGCACCGCCTAAAACGGATAAAGTCCAATCCACTGGCGGGGTTTCATCCTCACTGAGGTGCAACCTCTTCTGGCCGACTAAATATCGCAAATGATGGCGGCGCACTAAATTACTTCTGTGAATTACGGAAATTAAAAACTTTAATAGGAAATTTTGAATGCCGCACCGCAACGCGGGGTCAAGCCACGTACAGTAAAAGGCACGGGAATTTCAGCATGCAACGCGGTCGAGTACCGTAGAAATTTCGCACCACGGGCGTAGTACAGCATTGCATGTATAGTTCCTTGCGGCGGATGACGGTACAGAAGGGAGATGGGGGCCGCACTGTACGGTAGCGTACAGTGATAACCGGGGAGTCCGGAACGAAAAAAACAGAAAATCCGTAAATACGAAGAAACCTTATTTCACGACACTATCTACTGCCATTCGACATCAAGTCTGGGTACCAGCACTTCTACCTACACCCAGACATGCGGGACTTCTTCCTGTTCCACTACGAAGGGAGATTCTATCGCTGTTTCGCGCTACCATTCGGGTGGGGATGGTCCCCAATGTGGTTCACGAAGTTGCTTCGCGGGTTCGTCCGGCATCTTCGCGACAAGTGCGGTTACCGCGTTCTACTGTATTTAGACGACTTTCTGATCGCGCATTCGAGGCCTGGGCGAGCGTCAACGCCCAGGGACGTCGCGGAGGCTCGGCTAGTACTATAGCGTCTGATGAGGCAGCTGGGGATCGTGCGACACGAGAAGGTCTGTCGGAGTGGCGCGCAGCGGCTGGACCACCTCGGCATGAATGTCTACACGGTTTCGATGCGCTTGTCTGTGGCCCATCGCAAGGTGGCGAATGTGCGGCGGCTGGCGAAGAATGTGCTGCTGCTTGTGCAGCTGAATCGCCGGCTCGTATCGCTCGCGCTACTCCTACACTTCTTTGGAGTATGCGTCCAGTTGACGTTGGCGCTGCTGTTCGCGCCCTTCTATACCCTATTGCTATTCTTCGATATGGCATGTATGGAGCGCGAGGAGCG
>JAVCKV010563100.1:0-10749 GCA_032274145.1 Herpochondria borealis | reverse complement strand
AGCTGTTTTGAGTATACAGGTGTGCACAACTTGTGCACACACCTGCAGGGCCGGTCTCAACATCAGTGTCTGTAAACTGATAGCCCGTGGGACAAACTCAACTTTATAATCACCCGCGGAGACCGGACGCCATTGAAAACTCGCCACAAGGATTTCTGTCCCAGTGGAAAGACCAGCGGCACTTGATTCAGCTTGAAATTCCAGCCCCTACATGGATACGAATCAGTGAGCAACTAACTGTGACTCTGAAATTGAAACTGGTGGGAGCGGCGGACGAATCAGTTGGTAAGTGGTGAAGCCGTAGATTGTTTCTTGTGCGTTCAGACTATTACTGATTTTCAGATCTTGTTTTGACAGGGATTGACGACTTCAAGGTCACGTCGTGTCGTGACATCACTCCAAGCAGTTCTCCGTCGACAACTCCCGCATCTACTCCGAGTGTGGAGCCCAGGTCAACTCCAAGTGTGCAGCCTTCGTTAGTTCCCACAGCAATTCCGAGCGTTGAACCGTCATCCACGCCTTCTTCGATACCAAGCTTGGAGCCGTCGTCGGAGCCGTCCTGCAACTGTGGCGTCCAACTTGACGGATACAAATACTATGCGGACCAAGACAGCCCTGGGGGTATCTTGTACGATGGTGTCGTTAGTGGGCTTGGAATTGAGGACGGTAGAATCGGTGGCTCTGCAATCGATGTTAAGGCTACAATCCATCAAATGAAGGAGGAGTGCGATAAGCATACAAACTGCAAGGCTGTTAATACGGCGGGGTATATGAAGTACGGCATGAAGCCGAAGACAAGCTGGAATAGCACGCCGACAACTGACTTCGTACTGTACCCCCTTTGTGTCGGTATGTACATAAAGAATATCATCCACACCAGCTGTGATCTAGCTGGGTGTAATAGCGATTGTGATATCGAGTCATCTGGTTACCGACGTTATCCAACCAAGGAATCTTCACAGGGGGTTATGCGTACTGGCGAATCCTCCGGCAGCAATGATGGTCGGGTTCAAACCGAAACATTGGCAGCGTTCATCGCAGCATGCAACTCCGTCCCCAACTATCCCGCTAACGCGTGCAAGGGTTTTAGTTCAGAAGGCTACATCAAGAACTCTTTAAAGAGCGTTGGGTTGTGGAATACCGATCCCTTCCACGTCACCAGGGGCTCTGTCGGTTGCCCTGGCATGTGGATCAAAGCCTCGTATGTCGATTCTTGTATCGCGGGGGGCTGTGACTGCGTGATTCCTGACGGATATACGTACTATCCCTACGCTAAGCCAGGCTATTCTGGCGGGGGGACGAGCGGTTTGAGAGTCGCGCAAAACACAAACGATGCATCATCACTTGCGTCTGCTTGCGACGCGACGGGGTCAGCCTCGAGCTCAACCTTGTGCTACGCCTTCAGCACTCTGGAGAGCAGCCTTGTTAAAGCTGTTGACAGACATAGTTCGTGGACGATCGACGTAACTGCAGAGGAGTGCACGGGTCTATACACGAGGGATGCAAATTGCGCGATTGGGGGATCATCCACATGTGGATACTGCGGTGGTGGCAGTAGAAGGAGCAGATACTGCTTATCAAGCAATCATTGCTGCGACTCATCTGCAGTATGCTGCTCACAAGCATGCGAGAATGTTCCTTTGTTATCCATTTGTAAGAAATGCAGCTATGACCCTTTCAGTTTGGACTTTGGCACATACGAACCTTCCTTTGGCGCAACTTGTTGAGCGATATGGATGGGGGCGCACGGGATCCGTCAAGACGCACTTTTCAATTTTAATGTATCATGCTGCAAAATGAGGTTACCACCGATGAACCCGTTTATAATGGATAGGCACTGTGTCACCTTATCAAATAAACACTCTAACCAAAAGTAGCAATAGCGGCAGGAGTTAGTAGTACTATCCGCTCGGCGAAACATCACGAGAATATAAAAGACCACGAGAGAAGACATGTGTGGATGAAGAGAAACATATATAACGCTACGCAACATCATCGAAGGTTGTTCCATTGCAGTCATCCATTGATTGTCACGCTTAGCAGTTCCAGCTTGGAGGGCGACGACTTGGATTGATTGAAGAACATTTGCAGGATCATTTAGGAGTTTTCGAATTCCATTCCTGTTTTGGTTTTAAGAAATGAGCTCGTTAACGAGCTCGTGCTTCAGTCCACTCATCATCCTTAAGCTGCGCGTTCGCGAAGCTTAAGAACTTTTAACTATCGGACTTTTGCAATTTGTCGAAATGATATGCGGTTTCTGGTGTGCTCCCTGTCGACACCTTCATCTTCAGCGTCACCGCTTTCCTACGATTTGAGAAACGTTGAACAGCCTCATCGTCATGGTTGACTACTAAATCATCAGTCGACAGTTCGTAGTCGTTGCTGGTTGTCCCATGTCCACAAGTGCAGATAGTGACAGGTGGGTTCCAACATCTCACTGCCCCAAACAAACAAGTTCAAGCCGGTAATACTTGGAATCGTCGGTTTAAAGGGAGGCATGTTAACCTCCTCCACACCGAGAATGTGTAGTGTATTCAATTCGCCGTTTTCGCCACGAGCTACGGATATAACGGCTAGATCAAAGCCTTCGGGAGTGGGGATGCCCTGTACCTGGTAAGAAGACAATGCCATAGTATGAACATGTCCTGGCTTTCAATACCTGTGCAATGCTCTGGCTGTTTTTGTTTTGAGTCTCGACTCGAGCTCATTTCACTCATCATTTTGCTGACCTTCGAGTTTGGTCTTGAGAGAGTCCATTTCCCTTTTTGCTGTAGATTGTGTTGCTGTTTTGTCACACCTAAGCTTCATTTCGTCAAGCCAACTACATATCCCTGCGGTACTGAGCGTTTGAGGGAGGTTGCGACGACAAGCATGATATCCAAATCTTGGATGTGCGATGCACATGACGCATCAGTTGGAGCTCTTCGAAGCTGCGTTTGCATAATTAAGTTTGGCCCAAACAGGGTAGCTCGGTGTGACTTCCCACCAGGTCTTGCAAAGTGATGATGATGGCTGATGGGCGCGAGAACAGAGACTTGACGCTCCGCCGCTCGATCACGAGCTCCCATCCAGACCCGCCACATAGTCAGCATGTGCATGCGATCCTGTGAAATTTGTTCTCAGATGCGCGCGAGATATTTTGGCGACTGATTTCTTCGTAACTGAATAGTGTTGTATACAATAAATCCGGTGAGATATTTTATCCAAATTTTGCAGTCCTTAAAGAAATTCTACGCTTTTTTGTCAATGGAACAGAATACTTAGACACTATTTTTGTCAATGACCTTTTGTAGTAGGTAGGAATCCGTTTCATTGGCGAAAACAGGTGAATCATAGGACCAAATTATGTCCATAAATTTCTATACATCTGTTTTATTGATCCGTGTGGGATTTGGTCATTCACCGCAGGAGCAGACCGCGAGAAGACAAGGAGGAGGAGACGAAGAAGAAAAGAACGATTGATCTGATTGAATCCCTGGTCGTGTATCCTCTGAAACCTGCTTGTTACTGTACACAGGGTTCAACGCTGTGACAAGGGGTGGTGTAAACGGGGCTGAAGAGAAGAAGAGAGAGAAACAGAGCAACACAGCCAGCATGAGGGAACTAATACATATAGTTTTGTTTGGAGCTTTGTTTTCATTTGGAGCGGGGGCTACGACGAATGCAGTCGAAACAGGCGAAAACAGTGGGGCTGAAGCATTGCGAGAACGATATGATCGAGATCTGCTGCGTCTTGAACCTGCAGATCGCCAAGTGTGTCTACTTCCGTTGCAATCGTCAGACGCAGATGGAGATGGAAAGATCAATTCAACAGAGTACTTGTCCTTCTCTCATTCTCTTGGGCTACCACAAGAAGAAGAGAAACTGCCTCTGCAACTACGAAGTTCCTTTAATTACTTGACATGTCTCTGTCACTCCAACAATGGAGACACCAACTGCTGCACAGGAGATCAAGCTGGTATATCTCTGGTAGAAGCCAGTCGCAATGATGTCTATCTTCATTATGTGTGCTTTCTCACTGTGAAGGGTATTGTCGATGTCACGGGAATTCCCTTTACCTCGTCTCCATCAGAAATACCACCACCCACTGTACAACCATCAGTCAGCACTCCTTCTCAGTCAGTGTCACCCACCATGACACCTTCTTCGTCCACATCACCGTCTCTAAGTAATGTCCCTTCCTCACTACCATCCATGGATGATGATGATGCTGCATCACCGAGTCAGACGCCGACTCTGAACCGAGTAGAGGTCAACATTACTATTGAGTTGGCGGTGAGTGATGGATTTTCCAATCTTTTGGATCTATCTTATCGGATTGAACTGGAACTAGCCTTGTCCTTGTTAAGATTGCAACGACGACGACGACGACGACTATTACGAACGCTGCAACAAGAAGAGGACAATCAAGCTACCATCATTGAGGAAGAAGATATTCCGTGTCCAGATGGATTCAATGCCACGACAGATCGTTGTGTCGCAGTGTCGGTAAGCATATCGCTACCATCCAATGTCGCCAATCTGCTGCAGAAACTGATGGAGGTGATTGACGGTGGAACGCTGCAAGATATTATTGAAGAAATCAATCCTGATACGAAAATTACGATATTGGGTGTCTCCGCAGAATTTGAAACTGCAGCTCCTTCCTTGTCACCCTCGTCTTTTACAACAACGACGACACCCGCACCGCAACCACCCTTTATCGATGATAAAGATACCAGCGAGTTCCCCCCTGGAGTCATTGCTGGATTGGTTGTCTTTGGTTCGACTCTCATTGCTGCTGTCTTTGGATTTGCCTTTGGAACTTGCAAACCCTTTGCCAAGGAAGATGGTGGCGATGAAGACGATGACGAAAATGTAGTTGGCGTCTATGGTGCCAAGGTGACACAGAGTTTCATTGCTGAACAAGTCGAGAGTGGTGGTCATAGTCGACGAAGAGGAGGTGGCAGTCGATATTCTGGATCCCGTAGTTACATGTCCAGTCAGAGTGGCAGCCTCAGCAGTTTTGATGATCCAGACGACGGTATTTTGATTAATCCATACGATGACACTATTACTACTTCGGACGAACCAAAACTGGACCGAGTCTCGGAAGCATCTCATGACGAATCCACCGCCTTGATATCGTCCGACGAATATGAAGGAGGCAGCGGCAGTGCCAATATTGTGCCTAGTTCTTCCTCGGGTTCGTCGGAAGGCATGACGACATCATCACAACGAGCACCCATGGCTCCGGGAGAACCGGGTGGACGACTCATGTACAGTCAAACATCCGTGGCTGCCATGTCCATGTCATCGACCGAATCGTCCGTGTTGGGTTCCTTTCGAAACAACAGCGGTAACAACAACAGACGCTCGTTGCGTGACTTGTCACCATCGCAGCAGTCACCCCCAGAGGGTATGGAAGGGATTGGAATTGGTGTAGCTGTGGGTACAGTTGCAGCACTGGGGGTCATGGCAGCTGTCTACAAGGAGGAAGGAAAAGGAGAATCTTCCGACCAATCAGTCACGAGGGCAATGGAAAAACAGTTTTCGCGGGATAGTGGTGGTGACGAAGAAGGCATTTCATTATTTGATTCAAATAATGTCAATACTGCTGATGCTGTTGCTGGTGCTGATGCTGATGCTGGAAATTATGACGACCAGTGGGTGGAGGCAGCCGAAGTGGCCCAGTTTAACCCCCAAGCAGACTCTGCGGAACTAGGAGTGACCATGGCTCTTGCAGCTGCCAATCGAGAAGCTGCCCTACAACGCAACTACTCCAGTCGATCGGGAATGAGCTCTTCGACCGACACGAGTTCTGCCGATGACGACTCCTCCAGTGATGGATCGACTAGTTCGAGTAGCAGTTCCTCCAGCAGCAGTACTGAAGACATGCAAACGGATTTCACTAATTACAATCCAGATACAGCTGGGGCAGCCATTGCATCCGCGTCCATGAGAGGAGCCGTGGTGGAAATACGGGGGAGCTTTGATGGTGTATCTACAGATAATTCGTATCATACACCAAGTGAAGGCGACATGACAAACGACTGGTTGGATGCTGCACATGCAGCAAGTCCAAAGCATGATGAAGCCAACGAGGTGGCCAAGGCACTGGCTACAACAGCGGCAGTAGGTGGAGTGGCGGGAGCAGCAGCAGCGGTATTCAGCAACAAGAACGCTGAGTCGTCATCAAGCTCGTCGGACAGTTCGAGTTCGTCAAGCAGCTCTTTCCACGGGGTGACTGGCGCCTTTCCACAATCATCGGCGCTTGATGCAAGCCAGCCAAACGTTGTTATTGTAAATAGCAGTGAACCTGTCGCTGACGAAGCTTACGGGGATACTTCCCAGACAGCAGCCGTGGCTACCACTGCTGCCGTTGTAGGAGCTGCTGGAACCGCGGCAGTTATCAGCAGAGCTGAAAATGACTCAAGTGACTCATCGTCGAGCTCCTCAAGCAGTTCTTGGTCGTCTGCTGATAAGCCCAAGGCACTCCGACAACCCCAGCCTCCTGATGAAGACAGATCTAGCATTGCAGCGCCGGTCGTCGTATCCTCAGCTGCCATTGGGGGTTCCAGTCCTCCGAACGAGCATTCTGCTCGCGAAGAGATTGGGAATGACGCTGGACAGCCGGTTGTTGCTACAGTAGCTGTAAGGGGAACCAAAACGGGATCCGGAGCTATCAGCGATTCGGATTCGGATTCCGATTCATCGAGCTTCTCATCCTCGACAAGTTCCAGCGGGTCTGATGGTTTCCGATCCGGTGATGCAGTGACGGAGGAAGGGCCTCCTGAAGTTGTGGTCGAGATTGATGGACCTCTAGAATCAGTGGCCCCCTTGACGGCAGCCGCAATGTCTGGCGTAAAGGTGACGGGATCGACGGATCGAGACAGTAGTCATTATGGATATACCAGCTCTGGGTCATCAACCTCTGGTTTGGGCCTAGATCAATCTGCCGGCTTTGGAGGTCCCGAATTTGAAAGCTCAGAGTTGGCGCCCATACCTCGTCCTCACGTGGATTCGTTGTCCGATTTCGACAACAGAAAGATTCCTGGTGCAATTCCCAGTTCGTCGCGGTCGTCACTAAGTGCACTGTCCTCTTCATTCGACGCAAAAGAAAACTACTCTCCAATTCAGCTGCCAGGAGACGATTCACTTTCAGATCTTCAAAACCGACAAAGGGTTGTCTCCTCCACGCGAGCATCTTCACTGGCGCCTTCGCTGGTGAATCGCCTCGACGAAATCCAAGCCGCCAACCAGTTGGACAGCAAAACACCCACTCCAAACCAACGTCGCACCAGCCAGCGCCTTTCCACGACATCTGCAAGCATTCGAGGTACATCAATCCTGAGGCGTAGGTCAGAGTTTCCGCGTGAATCCACCATTCTTGAGGCGAACGACCTTCGAACAACAATGCCCCCGGTGGTGATCAACGATGGGTTGGACACTAACCTCATACTATTTGGAAGTGAGAATAAGCCACATAGTGAGGGAAGTTCCACCGGTCCTACGGATGGTGCGGATGATTCGTCGAGTGATGATTCGTCTTCATATTTCCGAACGACAGACGACGATGACTCCCAGGATGGGCTGACGAACTCGTCGCCTGGAGGTAGGGTAGATGCGGTTGGATTTGATGGTACAATTGGCCAGCTCAAGAGTGAGGATGAACCCGACCCAACAGTGGTTCGAGACAGTGACGTGCTGCACCACCTTGCCATGGCAGAACAAGATTTGCCCCCAGACGGCGCATTTGGAGACGATGCAAGCAGAGATGATGCTGCACAGTGGGCACTGTTGCGGTCGCTGGAGACTCTGAAAAGTACAGAAAACCTGACGAGCATGTTTCCTGGAGTCATATACATATCGTCCTCTGACTCGTCCTCTGACTCGTCATCTTCGGACTCCGATTCATCATCTTCACCTCCCATGATCTCGTCGGTCGACGAGCATTCTGCGATGGAGAAAGTTGAAGAGGAAGACATTGCATCACCAACCGCCAAAGAACGGAGACTTGTGTATCAGGTTGAAGCGAATATTGCCGAGATGGCGTCCTCGTCGTCATCCTCGTCTTCTTCGTCCTCGTCGTCATCTTCGTCCGGGTCCGCGCCCCATAGCGCAGCATTTCCGACGCAGCCAAACGCTCCTGTAGTACCACCCGGACAAGCCAGCAAGGAGCAGAGGATTGATCTATCGAGGGAACTGTCTTCGTCTTCCTCCTCCTCGTCGTCTTCCTCGTCATCTTCGTCGAGTTCATCCTCCTCCTCTGACATTCGTATGATTTCGTCCGTTGACGAGGCAACATCTTCCGATAATGGTCCTGATATTTCTTCTGTCGACGAATGAACTTGAACGCGAATGGTGTACAGTATTTAAATTGAAGTGACGTTCTAGGTGGGTTCAGCCGGCGCGTAAGAGCAAGCAAGATTCATGCATGTCGATTGAGCCGCCGATCAAGCTCAATGAAAAAATGGAAGAGTGAACAGCTGCGATCAGCACTTAATTGGAGGCTAGTCTTATCTCATACGTGGATATGTGGATTAGGAGACCACAGCTAGAAGACGAATATTGCCTCTACAACCACGGGATGAAGGAGTTGACGGACATACCCGATGGCTACGTGGTCTCGCCCTCACAGTTATCCTGAACGTTAGGGCTAGGGATATAAGCGTGGGAGGGAGTGTGCTCTCTGTACCGGGTACAGTAGAGTGTGTGTGCACCACGAAAGAACACTCTAGTCGAATGAGTCGGTTGGGTAGTGGTTACTTCCATGTTGTAGTCACTGGGGCTGAAAGGGGTTGGTTGAACGGTGACAAGAGACCAGTCTACTAGAACAATCGAGAAGGTGCTGTTTGCGTCTGCCTCACTTTCAACTTGTTGCCATCTTTTGGGCATCAACTATGGACCATATCGAAAACGTACGTTGAAGTTACAAATTTGTTCAGTGATATCTTGTGTACTAACATAAATACGTTTGTTCCACTATACTGTCGTACCATGACATAATCTATGGTATACTCCTACCCCCTAGCGTTTGCCTGGTTCTGGATCTTTTTGAGAACCAGAAAGTCCAAAAGGATTCTGGTGCTCCGAAATTGCATCGAAGATGATGCATGGCCGCATACTTATGATTGATAACAAGAACTAACCAACTAGAACCTCTCTGACTAAAAGCAAACACCGGTCTCTCCCCCCTTTCACTACTGTGAAGCAATAAGCAATCAGAAACAAGCCCAGGCAAACAGAAACAAACATAAAAATGTCTCTTTTATCCAAAGAATCACTCTTTGATGGCATGGCTGGTTGGTGCTCGGGGGCCGCCGGAGTTGTCTGCCTACAACCCGTGGATACCATTCTCACGCGTCGTCAAGCCACGGGAACTGCGGCGTTGGTCATGGATTCCATTCAAGCGCGACCAGCCCTGCTTTGGAGAGGAAGTTTGGGTATGATTTCCGCCGTTCCCCTTCAAAATGCACTCTTAATGGCGGGTTATGGATGGGGCAAACGATCTGATACGAAATGGGGTATCTTTGTCGGTGGTTGTACCGGTGGAGTGGCACAGTCCTTTCTCATGTCACCCGTGGAGCTTGTAAAAGTACATCAACAAGTGCATGCTCAGTCATCGCTCTCGGCCATTGTGAAAAAGACTGGCGTTACGCGTTTGCAGAATTACATGACTTCTCCCATGGCCTGGAAGGGTCTGGGCGCCACATTGTTGAGAGATGGGCTGCCCCATGGTATATGGTTCGTGTCGTATGAAGTCTGCAAAGAGTACTTAATGTCGTTTCAAGAGCCCAAGTCAAGTAGTGATGATGCACCGTGGTCTTCCAACTATGAAACCTTTACCGTTCCACTCACATCGGGAGCAGTCGCTGCAACAGTGGCATGGGTACGTATCTTATTATTTATTGTTCAGTGCGTTGTAGCATGCTGATATCGCATGCAATACTGTCGTTCACTTTTGCTCACACAGTGTATCTCTGTCTGTTTCGTATCCATGCGTAAATCTCAAATCTCTCGTCATGACAATAGGGAGTTGGATATCCAGCAGATCTCATCAAGACTCGTATTCAAGGTACGTGATATACACGCATGCATATATGTGCTGACCTTGTTTCATCAAGAGTGTCTATTATAGTCTTTTGCAGTCATGATCTAACCTCTTCTTGGTTGCTGTTACAGCCTCGCCATCCCTGGACAAGGGCATTTTGGACACGACTCGAGAATTGTGGCACGAACCGGGTGGATTGTATCGCGGATTTGGACTCAAGTTGGTACGAGCGGTACCGGCCAGCATGATTGGCTTTTGCGTCTACGAACAAGTCTCGCAGCACTTGTTTGCCACGTTTGGAGGAAAGAGTGATTTTTAAAAAGAAGTTGGTTTGGTGCTCCTGGGTGCTTTGTGGATGCAAGCAAGCGCCTCAGTTGTCGTATGGGCTGTCATCATCTCCCCCGCACTCGAACCGTCAGGGTCATGTTGCATACTAAAGTCTCATGTGAGGCTATGGTGTAGACATGTATACAGCCCCGTTGCCCAAAACGGATGGAGATGTTTGGTGGTTCATTTCATAATCAGTGATCTGGATCATCCAGTAGACTTTGGCAGTCACTCTAGAGCTCAACATTTTCTTTCCCCCTTTTAACCTTTGTTCTGCAAGGAAGCTGTAGTTGGCATGATCTTTGGGCAGAACAACGCCTTCTTGTGCTGTAGTAATCGATACACTAGCTACAGTCAGAGAGCACCCAAGAGCATTACAGTGCGATGCA
>JAVCKV010563078.1:0-10755 GCA_032274145.1 Herpochondria borealis | reverse complement strand
TTATCGTTGCAGATGATCTCCATTGCTTCAAGACATACCCTCCTCCCTTGCGCTCTTTCCTACAATGCGAGATCAAACATCACGAATTCTTTTGTTGGCGATTTTGGTCGTGTATGTTCATCTTCACCATGAACTGGATCAGGAACAAACTAATTCAGCCGCTGTGGTTGAGAAGAAGAATGAGGTACTGAGAACGGCATCAAGCGCCCACGTGTTGCCACACGGACTCGCAGGCAACATTTCACGTTCCAAAGTCTGCCTTTACGGGAGCATGCCGTTTTTCCTATCCGAGAACACCACCAAGACCTTTGCCATGAATCTCTTAGTGTTTCTACGAGATGTATCGCTGCGGTCCTTCAACGATGGCATTTTAACGCTTAGCAGTAACAAGGTGAAAGTCTTGATTCCAATTTCAACGTACAAACCACACTTTGAGTCCTTCCAAGCCTTGATGGACTTTTTGCAGCCAGCTGTGTCTACATACAAAAATTTGGAGGTGGATTTTGCACCGACGGCCTACACCACGGCGAAGGAGCACTTTCGATCAGGCGCTATCTCCTGTGAGTGGGTCATTTCCATCAAGTTGGATGCAGATGATGTCATGGCTCCAGGGTACATCGATTGGTTGGTACAACACGTTGTGCCAAGTCTCGAACAAGAACGTCTATCATCGAATACTACGACAACACGAACTCTCTATGGCGCCTTGGTGGCGTCTCGGATTTTGCCTAAAGTCATCTTTGGATACGGAAGATGCCGCAACCAACCTTTTGGACGTACATATTGGCCAGGGTATGCTGTAGGACAAGCCAAAGTGGTACGGAGCCACGTCTTTCGCGCAATCGGACTCCCCTTCGAAGGCTCTGGTCATACCGGTGCCCTGACCTTTTTGCGACGACTGGTGTCCAGGAAAATGGGAGTCCATAGAGTACCACAGAACTTGTTTCGCGTGACAAGTGACCCTACCAATATTACCCTTCAACGACAACACGACGCGGAACTGGAACGCCGCACAGGGATTCGTATGATTGATTCGGTAGAGGCTGGATTTGGTTTTGCGGGCATTTACCTCATGACACCGCTCTCGGGTCACTTTGGATTCGAGTACTTACTGCGAGGAAACAGTCCCACCTGCACTATTCGCCAATGGAGAAAAGTAGCACTTGATGCTATGAAACGAAATCACCTTGTGCAACCAGCGGATGATATGTATGACTATGTTCACAACGTCACCATGGCACGTACCAATCTAACGTTGATGGACCTGTGTCGCAGCCACGAATTCTTTAAAAGGGGCAACTTTGGCAAAACACTAAAGGGGGACACTTGCGAAGAAATGGAAGTCAAGTATCAAGAACAACTCAAGAGGCTATCACCATAATCCACACTCCTTGCTTACCGATCGCAACAGAAGGGAAACTGTTACTGTGCGTCCTACACGATGAGACTTCTCCGCCAGTTCGTATGATTTGACGTGAGCAGATGATAGTTTGGGATTGAAGCGTGCCTAAACTTGAGTGTTGGTCCGTGCATGCCGCGGTAGAAGAAGGTGCTGCCGTCTGCAGCTGTGCGCATATACCTATTTTGAATCTTCCTTCGTGTGAACAACTTGACATTTATTCCTATCTCCAGGCGAACCACCTCGAAGCATCTTCAAAGTGAGGCGTGGGGTATACGATCCCTGTGTTCTATTCTCCTTGTCGCCCTACATGATCGGGATTGACGGGAATGCGAACCGATTCGGCAAATTCGCACGCGGGATTGGAAAATGGGAACACTTCAAACAACTATCTAACTTCAAGCACGCCCTTCTTCAAGCTGAAAATTGAAGCTCACAAAATCAAACGAAATCAAACAACAGCAACGCAAAACTGAATATAACACAATATGAATGCGCTCAAGCCAAAGATCACCAACCAACACGAATGGGACCAACTTGAGGAGGCTGTCGTGGGAAGGTGGGTGAGAGATACAATGAATACTCCGACGATTGACGACAGCATGAAAGATCTTTTCCCCTACATTCCTGAAGCATCCTGGACCTATTTGCAAGGGGCAGAGAATCAAACGTTGTCAGACGTGTATCCGGAAGATGATCAGCTTTACCATGACGAACAAGAAAACCTGGTGAAGATACTGGAATCGCAGGGTGTCAAAGTTCGACGACCTGACGAGATTACGTTCCCCATCACGGCTACATCTCAGTGTTATTCGCGAGACTCAATTATTACCATTGGCAACAAATTCATCATTGGTAATCTGAATTACGAAGGACGAAGACAAGAAACTGGCAACTACAGTAGAATTGCTTTGGAGCTTGCAAAGAACTACGATGGGGAGGTAGTCTGCATGCCTCCCAACCAAGTGGGCTACCCAGAACGCAATGCCTATCTGGAAGGTGGCGATGTGCATGTTGATGGAAAACATGTTTATGTGGGCATGTCAGGGAATGCGACAAATGACAACGGCATAGAATGGCTTCGATCGGAACTAGGAGGCGAATACACAGTTCATAAGGTTCCCTTGAAGACGAACGTGCTACACCTTGACTGCGCGATGATGCTTATCAATGAACAACAAGGTCTTATCTGCAAGGAGGACTTTATAGATTTCAATGCATTGCCAGATCGATTGAAAATCAGGGAATGGGTGGAAGTGGAACCTAAGCAAGCACAAATCATGGGCACCAATGGAATTTCGATCAATCCCAGCACCGTCATCCTAATTGATCACTTTCCCGATGTCATTGGAAACGTTCGTGCCATGGGGGTTCACGTAATCGAAATACCTTTCAAGAAGGGCAACTACTTTGGAGGTGGTCTGAGATGCTGCTATCAGCCTATTACTCGGAAATAGAAGCATCTACAGTACTACCTAGACTTTGCGCAAGATACAGCAAGCATCGCGACGCTAGTCTTTGGTCCAATCGTGCCAGTATAGTACAACGTGGTACACAGTACAATATTCGAGTTTTACGGTTCCGCACCTCCGTTGCGATCTTTTGGATCTTTCATATCTTACCGCACCTCTGCTACAATGTTATGGATTCAGCTCCATTAGACATTGCTCGTTCTTCCCAAACAAATCATCCTACAGGATGGAAAATCTGGCGCCTCTAGTAGGCATGCATCGGTGCGAGGAGGCGATTGATTCCACAGAAAGATCCAAAGATCGCAGCACAGAGGTGCGGAAAGATACGGAAGATCCAAAAGATCTCTGTAGAGGTGTGAGAAGATATGGTGCAATGCGCTCGACATTTATCTCTGTGGATGGCTCATAATTAGGAAAGTGCGTTAGACGTTTTCTAGGGGCTCTAGAGAGCGATCGATGCAGCGGGTGCTGCCAGGTGAGGCATCCGCAGAGATGCGGGAAAGATAGAGAAGATCTAAAAGATCGTAGCAGAGGTGCGGGAAAAGAGGATGCTGGTCTACATACCGAATACCGCCGGCCTGGCAGTGTCCAAATTCTAGGTTGTGCCTCTAATCTTGAGGAATTCCTCAAGCTAATATACTGTAGCTACTTTTATATCGGCGCACTAGACAACCGTTCGCCCTTCGTACGCAAGTTCTAGCACTTGTTGCGAGGTGTCAACTCCCCATCGCGCTACACGGCTTGTCAATACGAGAGGATCGTTAACATTCACTCAAGATACAAACGATAAGGGGTACGTAAGAGGTCCCACGATCAAAGCAAAACCTCAACATCCCATGGCATTGCAATCATCAGCAAGCAATCACAACTCTATACTCTTTTGTTCTGTTACTGTTCTCTCACTTGAATGGATAACATGTTGACTCAACCCCTCATTGTCAGCGATGGAGAGGAAGATAGCAAGAGTGGAAATTGGCTTTTTCCTGGAGGCAGCGAAGAAGAAGATGTTCTTCAGTCGGGGGAAGAACCTACTCGTGGCACTGGCGTTTTGATTTTAGATGGTGACTCCACCAATGGCGATGATGAACTCTCGTACCCCGATTCGATTCCTACGGAAATCATGACGAGTCTGCAAGAAGATGAGCGGCATGGCAAGCGTATGCGAGCAGTGGGGTTGATTGCGAGTGTTCTACTTGTTCTTGTAGCTGCTTTACTATGGGATCGTACAAGTCTCACCAAACAACATCAAGGCGTTCTACATCGCAATCTAGCACTCGAGGAGGAGCTTCAACAGATAAAAGACAAAGTTACCAAGCTGGAGCGGTCCAAGAAGAAGCAACTGGTCCGACGCGTGGAGGATTGGAACACTGCTGACTCACGAGGAGAGAAGATTCCCTTGGCGGATAATTGTTGGTTCAAGGCAGAACTAGAGTTGGGAGAATGTATGAAAGATGCCAAGGAATCCTTTGAGGATTGGACGACGGATACCACTCGTAGTTTCAAGGAATACTTCGCCAGCGCCAGTGGCAGCAGATCCAGGGCGAGGACCACTAATACTGCCAAGGAAGCTTCAACGTGGAGCATGTTTGCGGATGCCACCACCGTAGCTTCGGAAGCAGCATCCAGTGTGATGGATTCCATGGTAACATTGGGGAAGAAGTTGGATGACACAGTTTTGGAAGTTGTCGAGCAGTCTCGGGATGCCATTCAAGATGCAACGCACTTCATGAGAAAGGATTTGTAGATACGATAGGTCTTGTTTCGAAATAATACACACTTGCAGTGAACATACTTCGATATGGTTATCAATCGAGAGAGTACATAGTATAATATGATTTCGATAACACTCTTCCAGACGAGTTGTGCCTTCTGGCGGCCCAAATTCCACGCGTCACTACAGACTCCCATAGAATTTAGCTCGCGCAGTCGGTGCAGAGCTAATGATCTATTGAATGCCTACGCAGCAACAAAGAGCACGAACGGGAAGCTGACGAGTACGTACAATCGAAGGGCAATGAGCACGGATGGCATTGCGCTTCAGAGAACGTCCAGCTGTGTCCTATGGTTGGCAGGTGTAGCACCATCAGATGCTTCGTTTGTGGACGCTCAACTCTAGATTCACAATGGTGTCTTCATTTCTCGCTAAATATGTCTTTACTTTTTTAGTGGCTCACCTCATAGCCGCCATCTGAATCGTACTTCAATGTCGTCCAGCGATCCATCATAACTTACTTCCCAGTCGAAACATATAGCTCATGTCCTTGGCTTCACCCTCATGAAAGACTCGCTGACCGACGAAATCCAAACGTCAATGGAGTGGGTGTCATAACGTTCTTGTACTTCAAGTGCAACGTCACCTCGGGAGTCTTGATAACCATCGTAGTGTAGTGACCAGGCTGTTGGAACAAATCACTGTACGCCTGACGCTCGCGAATCCACTTTTCATATTCTTTCTTGTCAATCATGGTTGCCATTAGCCTTTGCATACAGAGACGCCAGGGGTGGCTGCGTTACGGTCCGGAAAAGGTTGATAGGCAAAGGCTTCCTTGGCGACAGCTTCTCCCGTAGGAGCCATGATGCCCACAACGTCGTTTCCTTGTTTCTCGAAGTTGTGAACTTTCGCATCGCCTGTGATGGTTACAGTCATTTCGACTGTAAATCCATTTGGGAACTTGACGGTCTGTCTGAGCTCACCTTGGGCAATTTCGACATCTTCCCAATCGCTAAAGAAGAATAGGTGTTTCGATTCTTGTCAAGGAGACCTGACAAAGCTCGTAAGCTTAACCGGAGCTAGTGGCTGAATGCAGTGCCTTCTGTCCACCAGAACTAGGTGATCCACCAATACCAGCACTGCGACCAGTTATGCACAGCTACATTCTCTTTTGCGACCACAATTCTCGGTCCTATAGAACATTACTGGTGCATTTGCAGCTTCGATTGCTCTATTCTGCAGACAGGACATTGCTGGTGTACTTGTAGCTTCGATTGCTGTATTCTGCGTGTTCCCAGATATAGTTAGAGAGCTGTCGAGTGTGTGAGTGACTCCCAAGACGTTCAAAACAGCGTCATGGCTGTTGGAGCTGTAGGATCTGTTACGCAGGACAGCAAGAACATGATGAGTACTGCAATATTCTCAAGACTGTGTAGGTTTAGACGTAGCACAGCCTCCACTCTAGACTCGACATTTATCCAACTTGAGAGCAACCGTACCTACCCTAATTTTGGTTGACTTACCTCCGCAGGATACAGTAGCAACTTGTACAAGCTTCTCATCCGTCGGAGAGGTACCAACACCATCTGCCGGCATTTTTTCATGGAAACGTGTTCATGTCCTTGTCCACAAAAGCGATTAGTGGACATAATGGATCACGGATAAATCTTGACGACAGAGCAACAAGGACTTATCTAGGTCGAAAATCGGACACGTACATATGTCGTACCACACAAACTACTAGAGTGCTGCCAGATGGGCTTCGCAATCGAACTGTTGCTGCCTCTGTCTTGGACTACACTTGGAGATACAGAGACAGGGGGTTATTGGGGGCAAACCAATAACAACCAGAAGGGATCATAATGATGAACGATGCTGCTCCAAGTACCATCATCATAAGCGATTCTACTAGCCAGAGTAATCTTTCCTCACAGGGGGCATCTGTTGTGAGTTCTTTGCAGGTGAGCGAGAACGCGTCTTATCTGGATGATTGCGCCGACGACGTAGGCGAAGCCAGGCTGAATATACACAATATCGAACTTACGGGAAGAAGAAAGGAATACTCTCTCCTCAAGGCTGGCTACAAACGAATTCAGAAGGGACAACATCCGTCAGAGGTAGTATTGATTAGCGGCCTGTCGGGTACAGGAAAGAGCAAACTAGCTGAATCGATACGAGAACCTGTAACACTACAGAGACATGGGTTCTTTGTCTCTGGAAAGTTTGATCAGTTGAGAAAGGAGCCCTACGGCGCATTTATCGAGGCCTTTTCAGATCTCTGCGATTTGGTGTCGCAAGACATAAAGATGTGTGCTGCAATCGCGAAGGCTCTGGAAGGTGATATTTCCGTTCTTAGCAAGGTTATTCCAAACCTCTCTACAATCACCGGCTCTGACCCACAAGGCCCCGACAGCCCCAACAGTTCTACAGCTTCCAACCATGCTAGCTTTGCCCAACTGAGACTTGCATGTCGCAAGTTTTTGAGCACCATTGCGAGTAAAGAACATCCCGTTGTCCTACTACTTGATGATCTTCATTGGGCTGACTCAGCTTCGACTGGAGTACTTCAGTCCATCATTACTGACGCAAACTCCAAGTATATTCTGGTGATTGGTACCTATCGTTCGAATGAAGCAGAGGCTGTCAGGGATCTGCTTGATACTATGGAGGACGAAAAGGGTTGTCTGAAATGCACGCCGATTAATCTTGAGAATTTTGATCACGACCAAGTGTCATCTCTGATTTCAAAGTGTACTTCAGTAAAGTCTGAGGCGACGAGGGACCTGGCAGCTCTCGTCGTTAAACGTACGAACGGGCACCCTCTCTTCGTGATCCGCTTCCTGGAAATGTTGGACTACAGCGGCCTTCTTGAGTACGATGCTAGTTCAGACAAGTGGCTATGGTCCGTGGATCAGATTCAAAAGGATACTACTACATCTGACAACATCGTAGAAGTCGTCAAGGCACGAATCCAGAGGCTCAGTCATGATGATCAATCTGTATTGAAGATTGCAGCCGTGATGGGGTTCAGTTTCAATAAGGACGTCATCAAAGCTTTTATCGTGGCTCAGACTTTGCCTTCTGGCAGCAAAAGTGCCCCGCCTGAGCTGATCAGGAAGATTTCCACACAAGTAGACGGCGCACTCGGGATTGCGGAGTATCAAAGCCTTGTTGAAAGCAACTCTGACGGTTCCTTCAAGTTTTGTCACGATAGTTTCTGTGACTGTCTGTACTCGATGACCCCCACTGGAAGGCAGGTCGCGGACGTACACCTCTTGCTGGCCCGGGTGATGCAAAAGCTGAATCAGAATAACCCCCAAGTCTACGTGTACGCGATTGCCGATCAGCTCAACCGCGCCATCATGCTGATCGAAGACGACAGAGATCGCCTAGACTGCGCACAATGCAATCTTCGTGCCGCGAAGCTAGCCCTGGCTCAGTCAGCTTTCTCCCTTGCGACAGATTTTGCTCGTCAAGGGCTTGAGGTTGTGGATGTTGAAACCAAATGGGGTGAATTCTTTTACGCCTCTGTCCTAGACTTACACTGTATTGCAGCAGAAGCACTCTACTGTTGCGGTCAATCCGCAGAATCAAACGAAATCCTTGAGGTCGTATTCCAACATGCTGGATCAATTGCGGACCTTACCCGAGCCCGTACCATCCATGTGTATTCACTGGGTGCACAAGGATGTTTGAATGAGGCTGTCGATGCTGCATATAGTGCTGCGCGGGAGATCGGAGTGAAGATGCCCAAAAATCCCACCATGGCGAAGGCGGCATGGCAGCTGATCAAGACCAAATCAAAACTTCGTGGCAAGACCGACAAACAACTCCTCGAGTTGCCTACACAGGAAATCGATGGCATGGAGGACGCGGTGTCGCTTTTGGGAATAGCAACCCACTATGCCTCAATCGCCGTACTAGTCCCTCACCTGATTATAGTAGTCACAGCTTTGATGCAGCTAACGCTGAAACGGAAATGTTCCCTGTCCTCTTCTTTCTGCAGGTTTGGTGAGTATCAGTCTCCGCGTCTGTCGTTGTTCTCTTCTTTCAGTGTAAACATCTCACGACAAGTTTTACCATTCGCAGGAATACTCGAAACCGCTTTGGGCAACACCCATGGCGCTGTTCGCATGGGATACCTGACGACCAAGATGCATGAGATTCAGAACAATGATAGCATTATTCCAGGTGACATGTGTGTTGTCTACTCCTTCTTGTATCACTGGAGGGTTCCGTTGCTTGACACTCTCGAGCCTCTACAGAATGCATACAACACTGGCTTGGAGAATGGTGTTTTTGATGTGGCCTTCATGGCTGTCGCTGGGTGGATGCAAGCTGCTATATTCAGTGGGCATCCTTTGCAGCAATTGGAGCCCTACATGAGAACTTATTGCGGCAAAATGAATGAATTTGATCATAAGAGCCAAACGCACTTGTCTCTCCCATACTGGCAGCTCTGTCTGAACCTGCTCGGACAGAGTGACGACCCGATACTCCTCACTGGCGAGGCCATGGACGAAGTCACGTACAAAGACGACGCGGTGGTGAATAAAGTTCTGCTCGCACCTCAAACTTTGAACGCCGTGCGAATCATAGTTGGTTGTCATTTCGAGTACTCACATTTGTTGCAAAAACTTATTGTTGAGTACGAATCATTTGACAAGCCTCCTGTTGGCCACTTCATGTTATATTACAGGTAAGATCACCCATCATGGCAGTCGTCTCGTCCAACTTGTCACGCATAGTCTACTTATCGCTTTTCTTTTCTTGGATACCGCTAGCAAGTTCTACGTCGGACTTGCATACATTCGTCTATCTCGGACCTTTTCGAAGCGTTCCGACAAACGGAAGGCTCGCAAGATTGCCAACGAGCTGAAGAAATGGACTCGAGACGGCTGTCCGAACACGAAGCCCTTGTGGGCTTTGATGGAGGCGGAACTAGCAACTCTTGATCCTAGATGGAAGTCGGATATTGAACGTGTTGGAACCTTGTTCCTCGACGCTATTCAAGAATCTGCTGCTGTGCAAAACCTTTGTTTGGAGGCAATGGCGAATGAACGCGCTGCACGTTACTATCAGACTCGAACGCCAAAGGAACGACTTGCTCGCCTATATATGGGGCGAGCAATTGAGCTGTATGAAAAGTATGGGGCTTTTGCGAAGATTGAGTTTTTGGAGCGGACGTCGACACTGCTGAGCAACGGCTCCATGAAACGAACAGGTCCACCTGAGATCATCGCTAGCTCAGCTGTTGGTATGCCTTGTTTGGTGATTAACGAAAACGACGCTGAACTTCACGCTCTACCACCCATGCTTGCTCAGCGTTCCACAGATTTGGTTGTCAGGTAGAGGATGCAGATAACATCCGGCTTGGAAGTTGGTCTGCGACAAATTGCTCATTCGAGTTGGCCTGTCGTCTCATCCATACAAGATGCATCTGGCGAGAAACATACTCTCCCAACAATGTAAAGAACACCCGTTTTGGCAGTTGGTCTTCGACAAGACCTCGTTCGAAGTGGTCTGTTGTCTCATCCTCGAAGGTTGCGTTGCTATGTGTCCGGGGTATCATATTTCTTACTACGGGTCACAGTGAAAGCGAAGCTGACGAGGAGAACAACCATCAGATCTTTAGCAATCGGTTTACGCTTCCACGGTGGCATCTGGGAAGCTGACGTTGGAAGCACCAATCCCAAACGCAATAGATCTGAGATTGAGTACCCCTGAAAATGAAAGGGCACATGAGCGTCAAATTGCAACTCTTGAGCATCCAGCGAACGAAACTTACCTAGAGAGTAGTGAGCTGACCAATCGTGCTGTTGAGCGGCCAAGAGTAAACGAACAGAGGGAAGAAACGAGTTTCTGCTTTTCGTGACGCCATCTAGTGATGTACAAGTACCAGGTGAATAATGGTCTCTAGTCATCGCGGGACATCTTCGTGATTGTCTAGCGTCGAAAGTGCATCTTGCAATTAGCCAGTGAGCTAAGGTACCACCCTTTTAGTATGATATATTATATTAATACTCTATCCGGCAGTGTTGAGACACGCGAGAGGATACCAACAAAATGGTTTGGTCTTGCAAAAACTGGTTGGGCTTCGCGGTAAGACAGTCGGACCTCGTGATTGATTTGCCCACTTCGGCCTTGGCGCTGGGGAACAACAACCATAATAT
>JAVCKV010563067.1:0-10755 GCA_032274145.1 Herpochondria borealis | reverse complement strand
ATAGCACCCGGCGACCGCCTTGGAATTTTCTGAATGGCCGTAGCTGACTTTTTCTAAAACGAAATTAAAAAACAAATTTTGAAATCTGAGTTGCACCAATCAATGGGCTTCGTTTATTGAAATATTTTTCTCACTTATAGAATGTTCCAGTTATCGCATATATCTGAGTCAGTACCTACCGCATCTGTAGACTAGTTTGAACTTAAATGTAGTAAGTGTTCTACTTCCAGTCTTCGCCTGGGGTTGCTCAGTGGTTTCAGCAGTTTGATGGTGATGTGAAGGACCGGGGTTTGAATCCTCGTTGGTAGTATTCTGTGCATGTAAAACCACGTTATGACCTGCGGCTGCCGTCTGCAGTCCGCTGTTGATAAATTATTTTCTATCCACCAAGAAAGAACTAGGTTGCTCGGAAAATATAGCGTAAAAGTTCACACGGTATTTAGTACTGGTTTCAAGTTCGAAGCTTTGTTAAAAGTCTGTTTTTTAATGTTTTTAATGACCTCATATGAAGTAATTGGTCCTGTAGACACTAGAGAGAATCCAGATCATAGTCTGAACGGACTATGCTACCCTAACTTGAATGAAAACAATGGAAGACCTGACTTAAAGTCTCATGAATTGGAGGCTCCAGTTGATGTAGTGAACATATTAGATAATATACTGTATGGGTCTTAAAAAGCAGGTAAAGGACGAGCTGCACAGGATCGCACGTACTAAAAGAATAGAGAATGGAGAAGTGAATAAATATGTGTTTAAGTTTTGTAAGCAAGTGATGGATGTATATGCGATGGTCAGTGAAATCAGTTAAATGAAGCCTAAATCAACTAATGTCCAAAAGACGCCGCCTTATGCGAAAAACACACACGAACCCAATTAAATTAACCGAGGATGCCAAAAAGCCCACGCTTCAAAGTACCGCCAACTTGCGCACATAAAAAAAGTACAGGAAATAAGTGCATGGGGAAAAGCCGTAAAAAGATCACTTGTTAAATTCAGTAGACTGAAGCAGAAAGGTAAAAAGTCTGTGAAGACACGAATATCATACATTTTCCTTAAGAGCCGAATAAAGACGAATCTGACGAACGGGACCTCATCAAGCACGGGACGTCATAAAAACATGACAAATAGATTTCGAAGGTGAAAAGCGTGACGAAGTCGAAGAGGAACGAATGACGGCAACAAGAAAACGACTGGAGGTCATCGAGGAGAAAATTTTGGACTATTAGGTCAGTCCATGCTCAACGCGCACGTTGTGGACATTTTTGAGAAATACTCCGCTAATCTTTCAGAGATGCAGACAGAGATGACCGTCCAACAATAGATGAGTGATATACTCGAGGAGGTGGACATAAGGCTCTCAGGTGTGGAGGAAGGGCTTGGATCCGTCAATGCCCTGGTATATTCCATGAGGAATGAGGAAAAAAACCTCAGTGAATCACATAAAGCCATAAAATAGAAGGCCGAGGAACAAGACCAGGCCCTCGAAATGATCACTAAAGCTCTTGGATGCAACATAGAGGTGCGCACGAACAATGAAGGGCACGCTCATCGAGCTCAAACTCTGGAAAAATTCGGTGGGGATGTACAGCCACCAAGAGATGAGGTGAAGGGTGCCCATGAACAGCCCATGACCTTTTCGACCGGATCGGTGGCACCGTCATAGGTCCTCTCTATGGTGCGGCTCTTGACACCGCAGCCACGGTGGGGCTGTCCGAATCGGCCCATGATGGTGTGAAGACTGACCATGCGCTTTTTGGTTGACATCGCTCGCTCCTCCGCCCTAGTCAATCTTGGGACCGTCGGAGCCGTTGTTGACTCCGATGAAGACGATGTTGCACCAGTTCCGGCATGTGGTTGACTATTGCAATAAATGCCTGAGTAATGAGACAGCCACCCAGAGGGAGTCGGATCTAAGGCACTTTTAACGTGCCAAGGAGAAGGCCCAGAAGTTGTATCACTCACTACGTCCGTTCGACGGGTCCGGTCCTCCGTACCTGCTTGAGTTCTTTGGGACCGTCAGGAAGGCCATGAACGCGATATACAAGCCGGAGGCTGTGTCCATGCGGGCCCTTTCGTAATTCTTGGAGGATGACGCCAAGGGACTAGTACGACAAAAAAAACATCCCCAATAAACAAAAAATATCCCCACTAAAGTTTGGAACGAGCGGCGCGTAGAACTGTACCTGGCCCGGCGACGACGACCAGCTCCTGCAGGCGTACGAAGAAGTGATGAAAGTTATTCAGCACCCGAAGGAGACGGTCACTGATTTAATCCGTCGCCTGCACGACTTGAAGATGGTATGCTAGGAGGTGTTTCCGCCGGCAGAGATGACCGACCTGGCGTTGAGGGGAATGAAGGAGCCCATCCGTGAGCGCATAAAAACCGAGTGAATGAATTCCCCCGACACGAAAGGGAAACAATCGCCAAGAATCGTCAGCTCGCGATGATGGAAGAAACTTCCAGTGTTCCCAGGCACAAGAGATTTCCGCTGCGTAGATTTAGACACCCAAACCGGCTGGCAAAACGTCAGCAAAGGCTTTCAAGATGATGAAAATAAATTTGCCAGGGCCCCTGAGTCCCCTCCCCTATCGAGGACGAAAACGAGAACGACGCCGACTTAAGACGAACGCGAGTAGCACAGTGAGGACCAAAATCCAGTCAGTGTCGTTAATTCAGCCGTATGCTTAGATCAAATCTAAATGATCACTGAAGAAGCGGTCAAGAAGGTCATCTGCAGCACAAAGTTTAATCGAGATGAAATCATGCGAATGATGACCGAAGTTCCAAACTTGTCTTCCGAGCAGCTGAACCAAGCGATCTCCGTGATACACGAAGATTACTGGCAGCTCTCATGCTGGAGTTGTTGCAACATGGGGCACAGTAACTTCTTGTGCCCCAGGCTCTCCTTGTGTCGGCACATTGTATTTGCGTATTGCTACTACCTGCACCAGATCAGGGAAAATCCCTCCTTCAGGGAGTGATACAGGCAAATGCGGATGCCTATGAAAGTACAAGGTATATAATTTGGTCATCGCAGTGGTGGTGGTGGCCGAGGCCGTGTTAAATTCCCCGCAAGCGGAGGCGGTCGCGGGTTTGGTTCCAGGAGATTCCTCAGCCCATATTGCCGGCATCTGAACAAACAAAGGCCCAACCCGCTCCCGAAACGAACCCGCGGCGACCACCGAAGCAGTTGAAATGATCAGGGATGATCACTCGGAGACTTAGACATATTCGGAAGGTAGCCGGTTGGAAATAGAGTAGGGACAGATGGTCCGCGAGAGCCACCTGTCCCCTTTCCACCTACTCGCGCAACAGAAGGTGTGGAGAAGGGAGAAGTTGTTAATTATAAAGAGAATGATGATGTGCGTGAAAGTATGCCCCATCCCCTATTGACGCAACAAAAGAAGAGGCGTGATCCATGGAAAAATGTCGGCGGCAGGTCCACAAGAGGAGGAAGCCGTTAAAAGCTTCGAGAAATCTGCCATGTGGAACCCGAAGTTGGTCTTAGCCCTGGTTTTATTGTGGGCGCGCCGCATGTGGCGCGCCTCAAGTAGGACAATGGTGTAAAGAGAGTGAAAAAATCATGAAAAAGCCCTGTGAAACCATGAGGGGCACCCATGAGCGGGCGAAGCATGAAGATAGCGACCAGAGTTTTTCTCACGCGGGATTACACTCTGAAGAGCAGGAAAGCATGAGGCGCGCCCATAATGGGGCGTGCAATGAGGAAGATGAAGAGGATAAAACATACGCTTGCTTGGTCATGGCTACGCTGAATTAGACAGTGTCGGCTTACATCGGGACGACAGAGAAGGTGAATAACCCAACGCATGTTTTGATTAATACAGGCTCTGTCAAAAACGTCACAAGGCGTAGCTCCCTCCCACTGGACTGGAAAAACTTTGTAACAGTAAACAAGGAGTTTCCCAAACTTTGCGACGCCTCTGGAAACTTTGCTCGAAACGATTCAAGAAGTGTTGATGCGTGTTAGGATTGACAATGAATTTTACCGCGTCACATTCATCGTGGTTGATCAGCTCTTGTGCCCCGTGGTGTTTTTCGACACGAAGTTAATTAACCGCCACATTGATTCGATACAGTGAAGGAAAGATTTTTTTGTAGTTGAACGGAGACACGCTGCCGATCATGCGACACGGCACACGTAGCCAGCGATGGGAACATCAAGACAGGAAGGTTGTTGAGTACGCCACGCTGGATGATGGGAACCAGGTTAAACCGGGAACCGAAAAATCCCTCACGGCCATCCGGCTGTCCACAAGTTGCACGTTGGCACCGCACACCCAAACACGAGTCCTGGTGACTTCTTTGATAAATGGACTCATACTCTCTGAACTGAAGGCCTCCTTTTTGGAGCGGTAAAATTTCCGTGTGATAAACAGCGTCCACAAGGTTGAGGAGAACAACCCTTTAAAATTAATTCTCACGAACTTATCTCCTTAAGAGAGGATTTTTCCGAGGGTCATGGTCGTGGAAATTGCGTCCAGAGCTCCTTTGAAATATTTTGAACTGTAGAGTGGAAAAGCACAAGAACTGTGAGATCTACAGGATATGTTTCCCCCGACCTGCAACATAGGCACGGAATCAGACATGGCGTCATGTCTCCCCGATGATCCGCTCAGAGAAGAATAACTTCACGACGTGTTACTCAAAACCACCCCATCTTACACCACACCTGCAGGAGATCCAGCCGGGAAGGGTTCGAATCAGATAGTCGGGCCCCCGGCACAAGTTTCACCCGAGAAGCCCACCGTAGACAATTATGCGTCTTCGGATGCATCCGAAGGTGACATTGCGGAGCCCCAGTCACACAAGATGGAACTAAAGAAGTTAGAGGACATCCCGAAGCCACAGGATTCTGCTGATGCCTCTAGGGTCCTGTAGACACTTGTCTACAGGACCAATGACCTCATATTAGGTCAATAAATAAATTAAAAATACAGACTTGTATTGTACCCTGGAATTTAACACGTGTACATAATAATGTGTAATAATTTAGTCTAGTCTGGTCGAGCAACCGAATGCTTTCTTGGTTGACAGAAAAAAGTCAACAGCGGACTGCAGACGACAACAGCAGTCCACCTCCAGCGTGTAAAGCATGCAAAACCAAGCAGACCTTCGGACTATTTCCAGAAACATCATCAAGACTAGAGCTAGGGTGGTTACAAGTGAAATAGAATGTAAGCGGCTCTAAAGGGTCGGTGTGGAGGACCAAGGAAGTTGAAGGAACGGTGATTTCAGTTGACTCTGTGCTCAAAAATTGAAGGCGTCAGCGGTATGTCAAAGCTACTTGGAGTCTGCTAGGGAGGCTGAAAGAAGCAGAAGTTAAAAATTCCAACGTCAAACTTACTCCGCAAGAAGTAAGCACTTTAAATACAAAAGGTCAGTCAACAGCTGCAACAACTGGCAAAGAGCTCAATGATGCACCTACCCACAACAGGGATGTAACTGTCACGCCCATTTCTCATACTAGTCAGGGAGTGAATACAACGGTTACTACAGATGATGTGACCAATGAAAACATGAAAATAGATACAAATGGCCGGGCTTGGAAAACAGCAAGCGTGACCACCCATTTCAATGGAGACGTGACCAAAAGTACATGGAATGTGACAAGCAGTACTGGCAAAATTTTTTTAAGGTCACGGCCCACGTGATTTGGATCCTGTTGACATGTTCATGCGGATGTTTATAAATGATCACCTTACCAGAATTGTTACCGAGAAGAATTGAATGCTTGAATCTCGTTTTTTACCACTGACCTCTTCCAGGGAAGTGCATAAGTTATTCGGTCTCATGTTGTTGATCATTCGATTTGAATTTGAAAACCGGCGTTCTTTATGGAGTGAGAAAAATGAGTCAGCTTACTTACCCTCAGCTAAGCTTGGTCTTGTTAGGAGAAGGAACAGATTTAAATTCCTCCCTGAAAACACCAGACTTCCAGTATCTACTTCAATAGATAGGTATGATCGCTCGACTGACGTTTCTGGTTCTCTTCAAGCCATCGAATTACATAGAAGTTCCTACGTTACGCCTAGATCTTCCATTTGTGTCGATGAAAGTATTTGGGTTTGATGGGGATTGGATTGGTATTTACTTGCCCCACTATGTTTAACTCGAAAGGAAACCGGAAAGTGGTTGTGAGCTTAAGACTGCATTCTGTGGAAAGTCCGAAATCGTGCTAAGATTGGATTTGTCAAAGTGTGAAGAAGAGACATGACGGTTGTCATTTGAAGATACAGATAAAAATGGAACTGAAACTTCTTTGCGCTTGTTTGAAGCCTGGTTCCACTCCAACAGAATTATATGCGCAGATTATTTTTTCGCTTCGGTAACGACTGAAGATTCTTTATATCGGAATGGTTTGCGCTTTATTGGGGGTTCTCAAGACCAACCATCGTGGTTTTCCACTTTGAAACTCTCAGCTTTGGAGTTAAAGTCAAGAGTCAGCATGTTCCCATGGTCTCAAAGGGTGTTGACAGTACATGTGACATGATGGAAGTTATGTGGATGGACCGTGAGAGAAGATACTTGATCAGCAATACAAGCAGAAAATAACCCGGTCTACAATTCAAAAGGACCAGATGGACAATGGTAGATGGGAACGTAACAAATTTTGACAAAACAACACCGATTCCACTTGTCTGTGAAGAATATTATTCAATATGTTCTATGGTTCATCGACAAAACTGTTGCCGTCAACATGATGTTGAACTTGACAAGAAACTACGTGTCTAGAAATGGGCTGTTAGGGTCAACACTACTCTGTTGTCTATTTCCGTTTTTGACTCTTGGTTTCTACCTTGGAAGTAGGGTTGGTCTTACCCCACATGGATTCTATTGTAGTCTCGCTGATCAACTAATCAAAAACAACTTCGATCAAATTGGTCTCCGTACAAGGTCTGGAACCTCCGACGAAAATGGAAACGATGAAGCCAACCCAGTCGGTTGTGTCGGTTTACATAAAAGAACTAAAACAAGGACGCGTATATAAAAGGATGAAAATAGTACCAATTCTCTTTATCAAGGCTGTTGTCAAGTATGCTAAGATAACATTAAGAGAAAATTTTATTTGTTCGGGTTGTTTCAATGACAAAGAGGTTCAAGTTTACCTTTATAATACTGGAACAGTTAGGACCTGTTTTAAGATTAATTTAACTAATTCAAACCACATTGATAGTTAGAAACATGTAACTTTAAATAAATCCTACGATGTTCTGAGGCCTTTAATGAAAAAGAAAAAAATGAACCCGTTCTTTACCGTAAGCTCTCTACGACTTCAACCCGCATCTTCAAGATTTTGCAAGGTATCCTGAAAGCTATGGAAAAATTCCCTTCTGTCCGATGTTCTGGTGGGGGCCAAGGGCCTTCTGAGATCTCAGGCACAACCATAAGTCTTCGAGCACCCGAACGTTTTATTGGATGAACACAATGCAACTAGCGAGGATTTGAACCCAGTTCTTTACATCACCGTCCAGCGGCTGAAACCACTGAGCAACCTCAGGCGGTTAATGTAGGAAGAACGCTAACTTTATTGAAACTCAGACTGCTCTGGAGATGTGGTAGGTACTCTAACTCGAAGCTATGCGATAAATGGAACATTTTACAAGTTAGAAAGCGATTGCAATTAATGAAGCCTACTGATTGGAGCAAATCAGATTTCATAATTTGTTTTTAATTTCGTTTTAGAACAATTTTGCTACAGACATTCAGAAAATTTCAATGCGGGGGCTGGGTGTTATTCGAACCCTGCACCCCCCTAACATCATATCAGGTCAAAATCTTGGTCTTGTGGAGAGTAGACGTTTTCAAATCTGCGCGAAATTGTGTGGAGTGCGCCAAGAGACGTATTAAATTACGAAGGCACCATTCGTTTTTATAATTATTCCCGGCCAAACGGGCAGGGGAAGATGTAGCCATGGAAATCCTTGGGTCCCTAGCTCGCACCCAAGGTGGCGATGAATACATTTTATGCATGACAGGTCGATACAGTAAAACGTCCCAGGTCTGTCCTTTGCGTACCATAGCCGTTCTCGCAGTAGCAAGCTTTCTGCAAATTATGGGTTTATCAATATGGCCAGCCGACCTATTTATTATCTGGCCGCGATATCAAGTATACCACGGCCTCCTTTAGTGTTTTCTGTAGTAATCTAAATTTCAGACAAGAATTCACTTCTGCCCATCACCTCCAAACCAACGGGCAGGTACAAAGATTAAATATAATTTTAGTAGCATCTCTAAAATGCTACTGTAGAGAACATGGTCCCGACTGAAACCATTTCATGCACGCAATATCTTACGGGTATAACTGTACGGTTCAAAGAGCTACAGATTATACCACGTTAGATCAAATTATTATCTACCCACCCCTGCACTTAGCCTTGGCTAAGAGTAACGCGGTACACCATGAAGGTTTCACGACGACTATGGCTAAACGCTGTTTTCTGACACGTCTGCAAACGCTAATGAAAACGGCAGGTACTAAGTTAGCGGACTCTCAGCGCCGTTATAAAAACAATTTTGACGAGCGGGTTTGCCCGTCCCGCCGAATCTAGAAAGAAGGCGATCTTGTCTTCGTTCGCCGTGAAGCTAACAATTCCTGTATGCCGGATCACAAACTTCGAAGGGAGGCTATTTATCCGTTAAAACTATAAATTTTACCACTACAGATCGCTATGTAGTAATCACCCTACCGGATGGGACAAAAAGTACGGTCTCCTTCGACTGTCTCCCACCCGTCCCACTCAGACTCATGTCTGAAGTGTTTGGTACAAAATTATAAGGGCTTCATCTACAGGTAATCCGCCTATAAGTAGAGCCCCCGAATTACCGCTCTTGTCTAAACTAAATGCAACTGTGCCTGTTAAACTTCGTCGCTCTCCTCATCTACACACTGCATCTCCGGATGTAAACGCTCTGGAGCGAGAAACACAGAACCCGCCTCTCTACAAGCGATATGGTATACGTTCCATTCGAGCAACAAAGAATGAAAAACAAAGAACGTTGGACTTTTCTTAGTACACAGATCGACACGTACGCAAATTCTCAGTATATTCAGCGTCAGATTTCACAGTAGTACTGTTCGGAAGCACCAGCAGAATTCCTGTGACCCTGCTGTCCGTTCTTGCAGTTTTGCATTAACGGACATGACATGGTGGTGGTACACTACTGTATGGTCATGAAGTATTGTGCCACCTCACATGAAACGGTGGCACACCATACACGGTGGTGAACTACTGTGCATAAGGTGGTGGTACAACACCATAAAGTGGTAAATTTGTGCACCACCACATAGGGCATGACGGTACACCACTGTACGCTCCTAAAGTTATGCACCTTAATGAGTGAAACGGTGCCTCCCCGTTGCACATCCGTACAGTGGGGCACCAGCGTAGGGGTTTCTTCAGCACAGAAGTGTGAAGCGGGGGCCACTGTACAGCTTTAATGTGCAGGGGATGCGGCAATGCAGTAATCCATTACAGTAGCCCAGTGACAGTTGTGACGCAATAGCCCACCAACCGCCGTCAGGTACAAATGTAGGAGACGGGTAGTGGTACTTAAGCATTGGGCCGTCAGCGGACGCGCCCTACTACAGTAGGTAGCTTGCTACCCCTACTCTTACCCTGCAGTAATCATACGGCTACTGCAATCTTCCTTGCCTTCCCGCCCCCTTCTCCCTTTCTCGCGAGAATCCCCTCTCACCTTTTTCCAAACGGGCTGATCAGCGCATGCTATTAGCCGTCTGTCTCACGCCCCCGCTGGGCGCTTGAACAGGCATAGCGCTGTGAGAAAACAGAAGCCACTTCTTCCGTCCTCCTCGCCATCCCGCGAGGAGTCTTCAGATCCACCTCCCTCTTCCGTGCCGCTCTCGGTCTTTTATCTGCATTATGAAAAAGTTAAAAAAAGTTTCTTCAGTACGAACCTATACAAAAATTAAGGAAGTATTTTAAATTTTAATATGTCCAAACTATAAATATCTATGTCGAAAATTATTAGCACAGCTGTAATTAGAAATATAACATATACACATACACCACTTCAACTATGAACAGAACTCCTAAAGTACTGAAAAATAACTATGAGAGTCAGAAATTACTATTTATACATCGATGAGTAGATGTTAAACTATGAAAAAGTATATATCTATTTTTAGGTATTAATCAAAAACAAATATTTAAAAGCAATGTTATATTTATTAAAAGGACGTAGAAATAGAACTTGAACATGTATGTACACCGCGTACCGAAAATAGTGTGTGACACTCTAATTCTGAACGCCTTTTGAAGTCATATTTACCTAAATTAGAGTCACACACACTAACATACGTATACATACTAATTGAAGTCGAACATAAATTAGTGCCACACACATTAAATCAATCGACATCAATTACTATCACCACGGAATCGCTCAAAATTTAATTGGAATTCATCTTTCAGTGCATTTCTGGGAAAACTGGGAAGGCTGAAAAACCCAGGTTACTCATCTAACATGTGTCGACCTCAGTACAAACATTACATTTTCAAAGAAGCTGAAGGCGCAGCCCCTTCTGAACTCGAAGCCACCACGCTTTTACCCTCGAAATTGCTTCTGTGTTTTGCAATAATATTTTGCAACTCTGGACGAAGCTGAATTTCTTCCCACAACCCATTCGTGTTCAGTGCCATGCCAGTCTGAATCATAGCCTTTCGTGCAAACGAAAGCCCATCTGCATCCCTTTGAGAATTAACATTTCGAAT